>WNWK01031364.1:0-22755 GCA_009830355.1 Cherax destructor
ATATATATATATATATATATATATATATATATATATATATATATATATATATATATATATATATATATATATATATATATATATATATATATATATATATATATATATATATATATATATATATATATATATATATATATATATATATATATATATATATATATATATATATATATATATATATATATATATATATATATATATATATATATATATATATATATATATATATATATATATATATATATATATATATATATATATATATATATATATATATATATATATATATATATATATATATATATATATATATATATATATATATATATATATATATATATATATATATATATATATATATATATATATATATATATATATATATATATATATATATATATATATATATATATATATATATATATATATATATATATATATATATATATATATATATATATATATATATATATATATATATATATATATATATATATATATATATATATATATATATATATATATATATATATATATATATATATATATATATATATATATATATATAAGTAAGCATGGCTTACAGAGGAAGAATTCTATTCCACTTCCCCATGGAGATAGGAAATAAGAACAAGAACTAGTAAAAAATTAGAAGAAAACCCAGAGGGGTGAGTATATATATGCTTGTACATGAATGTGTAGTGTGATCTAAGTGTAAGTAGAAGTAGTAAGATGTACCTGAAATCTTGCATTACATACATACATACATACACACACACACATACAGTGGTCCCTCGGTTTTTGCCGAAAATTCGTTCCAGAATGCTGCTCAAGTGCCATTACCGAACGAATTTACTTCCTTAAGAAATAATGTCACGTAGGTTAGTCTATTTCAGACCCCCAAAAGTACACTTGCAACAGCACTTACGAAAATACACTTACATAAATGTTCGAGTTTGGAGATGCACGAAAGCCGTGCATATATATATATATATATATATATATATATCTCTCTTTCTTCTTTCTTTCAACACGTCGGTCGTTTCCCACCGAGGCAGGGTAACCCAAAAAAAAAATACTTTCATCATCATTCAACACTTTCACCTCACTCATACATAATCACTGTCTTTGCAGAGGCGCTCAGATATGACAGCTGAGAATAAGTCCCTCCCAACTGTCACTATCCCAGACCCTTCCTTTAAAGGACAAGCATTGTATTTCCCATTTCCAGGACTCAAGTCCAACTAAATCAATTAACTGGTTTCCCTGAATCCGTTCATAAAATATTACCCTTCTCACACTCCAACAGTTCGTCAGATCCCAAAAACCATTCGTCTCCATTCACTCCTATCTAACAAGCTCACACATGCTTTCTGGAAGTCCAAGCCCCTCGCCCCACAAAACCTCCTTTACCCCCTCCCTCCAACCTTTTCGAGGACGACCCCTACACCGCCGTCCTTACCCTACAGATTTATACGCTCTCCAAGTCATTCTACTTTAATCCATTCTCTCTAAATGACCAAACCACCTAAACAACCCCTCTTCAGCCCTCTGACAAATACTTTTAGTAACTCCACACCTCCTCCTAATTTCCACATTCCGAATTTTCTGCATAATATTTACACCACACATTGCCCTTAGACAGGACATCTCCAATGCCTCCAGACGCCTCCTCGCTGCAGCATTTGCAACCCATGCTTCGTACATTTCCTTCTTTGCCTCCATGGATAACGTTTTTTGTCTCCACAGATACCTCAATGCACCACTCACCTTTTTTCCTTCATCAATTCTATGATTAACCTCATCCTTCATAAATCCATCCGCTGACAAGTCAACTCCCAAATATCTGAAAACATTCACTTCTTCCATAATCCCTCTCTCCAATGTGATATCCAATTTTTCTTTATTTAAATCATTTGATACCCTCATCACCTTACTTTATCTATGTTCACTTTCAACTTTCTACCTTTACACACCCTCCCAAACTCGTCTACTAACCTTTGCAACTTTTCTTTAGAATCTCCCATAAGGACAGTGTCATCAGCAAAAAGTAACTGTCAACTCCCATTTTGCACTTAATTCCCCATAATTTAATCACACCCCTCTCCCCAACACCCTAGCATTTACTTCTTCTACAACCCCATCTATAAATATATTAAACAACCATGGTGACATTACACATCCGTCTAAGACCTACTTTTACCGGGAAGTAATCTCCCTCTCCTACACACCCTAACCTGAGCCTCACTATCCTCATAAAAGCTCTTTACAGCATTCAGTAACTTACTACCTATTCCATACACTTGCAACATTTGCCACATTGCTCCCCTATCCACTCTATCATATGGCCTTTCTAAATCCATAAATGCAATGAAAACTTGCCTTCCTTTATCTAAATACTGTTTTCATATATGCTTCAATGTAAACACTTGATCTACACATCCCCTACCCACTCTATATACAGTGGACCCCCGCCTAAATTTACTTCCTTAAGAAATAATGTCACGTAGGTTAGTCTATTTCAGACCCCCCAAAATACACTTCCACAAGCACTTACAATATTATACTTACATAATTGTACGATTTCCGGGGTGTTCGTTAGGCGGGGGTCCACTGTATATATATATATATATATATACACACACACACACACACACAGGAGCTATGACTCGACCCCTGCAACCACAACTAGGTGAGTACACACACACACACACACAGGAGCTAAGTCTCGACCCCTGCAACCACAATTAGGTGAGTACACACACACACACACACACCATCAGGTTTTCTTTTCTTAACAAAGTCGTTAAATAAACAGTGTGAAGTATAACAAAAGATGAAATTATTTATTAAGTAATGAATATTATTAAGTTGTGTATGATTTCAAGAGTATAAAGGGTTAACAGCATCATGTGAACAATGTATATCTTAATTTAACATATCTTGAAAATAAAGAAAAGTACTGTAAATACTAGATTTTAAAAGCAAGAAAATTATCATCAGTGCCTTACAAATATCCTTTGATCTATTTTTATCTGATTCATACTTAATCTTTAACACCATACATTAGCAATTCTAACAAACAATTTAAAAAGAGTGTTCACTTACCTATGAGATCAGCAATTGTGAGGTTCAAGTCTTTAGGACACAGTTCAGAGCTGATCACTTTATCCTTGTGACTTAAAACTATCTGGCTGACACTCACATGAAAGCGCTCGGCCAGTTCTTGATATATGTACGAAAATTTCTGCAACTAAAACAGGACGTATTGTAAAAACATATAAAAATATAGCAGAAGTGGAAGATTCTGACTATCGATGGAATCAATATTATTAAAAGCAATAAATAGAAGGGCTCCGCTTTAAGGCGTTCCGCTAATTCGGCAGTTTTCAATTACATCCAATGTTCATCATCACTTTTTCAGCGATTTTCAGTACAAAAAAAAAATCCGAAAATGAGTTAAGCTTACAGAAAAATAGTTCTAAATTTATAGTAACTATTTATAGTAACAGGTAATACATATATATTTCTCCATGTAGTGAATTTTCAGCACATTTTACTGATTTTTTACATTTTTTTCTTTGGCTAATTCATTAACCCCTTAACTGTCCAAACGTAGAACATAAGAAAGGAGGAACACTACAGTAGGCCTCTTGGCCTATACTAGGCAGGATCTACATTCTTACCGCTAGTGCTCAAACGTAGATCAATGTTTTATTTTTCCTGCCTCCAAATTTGGGATGATTGGCCTGAAATGACTGTTCAGTATAGAATGGGTCTTAACACTTGGTGTGCGCAGTATTAACCCTTAAACGGTCCACACGTATATTTACGTTAGCTCGCCCAGTGCCCCGAATCTTTTGAAAAAAAAAAAAAAAAATTTTTTTTTATAGAAATAATGAGCACATTTTTTTAAGTGTTATTTATTTATTTATTAACACATCAGCCGATTCCCACCAAGGCAGGGTGGCCCGAAAAAAAAAACCTTTCATCATCATTCACTCCATCACTGTCTTACCAGAGAGGGGCTTTACACTACAGTTATAAAACTGCAACATTAACACCCCCTCCTTCAGAGTGCAGACACTACTTCCCATCTCCAGGACTCAAGTCGGGCCTGCCGGTTTCCCTGAATCCCTTCATAAATGTTACTTTGCTCACACTCCAACAGCACTTCAAGTATTAAAAACCATTTGTCTCCATTCACTCCTATCAAATACGCTCACAAATGCTTGCTGGAAGCCCAAGCCCCTCGCACACAAAACCTCCTTTACCCCCTCCCTCCAACCTTTCCTAGGCCGACCCTTACCCTGCCTTCCCTCCACTACAGATTTATACACTCTCGAAGTCATTCTGTCTAATTCCATTCTCTCTACATGTCCGAACCACCTCAACAACCCCTCCTCAGCTCTCTGGATAATAGTTTTGGTAATCCCGCACCTCCTCCTAATTTCTAAACTCCGAATACTCTGCATTATATTCACAACACACATTGACCTCAGACATGACATCTCCACTGCCTCCAGCCTTCTCCTCGTTGCAACATTCATCACCCATGCTTCACACCCATATAAGAGTGTTGGTATAACTATACTCTCATACATTCCCCTCTTTACTTCCATGGACAAAGTTCTTTGTCTCCACAGACTCGAAGTGCTCCACTCACCCTTTACCCTCATCAATTCTATGATTCACCTCATCCTTCATAGACCCATCTGCTGACATGTCCACTCCCAAATATCTGAATACATTCACCTCCTCCATACTCTCTCCCTCCAATCTGATATTCAATCTTTCATCACCTAACCTTTTTGTTATCCTCATCACCTTATTCTTTCCTATATTCACTTTCAATTTTCTTCTTTTACACACCCTACCAAATTCATCCACCAACCTCTGCAACTTCTCTTCAGAATCTCCCAAAAGCACAGTGTCATCAGCAAAAACCAACTGTGACAACTCCCACTTTGTATTTGATTCTTTATCTTTTAACCCCACACCTCTTGCCAAGACCCTCGCATTCACTTCTCTTACAACCCCATCTATATATATATTGAACAACCACGGTGACATCACACATCTTTGTCTAAGGCCCACTTTTACTGGGAAATAGTCCCCCTCCCTCCTACACACTCTAACCTGAGCCTCACTATCCTCATAAAAACTCTTCACTCCTTTCAGTAACCTACCTCCTATTCCATACACCTGCAACATCTGCCACATTGCCCACCTATCCACCCTATCATGTGCTTTTTCCAAATCCATCAATGCCACAAAAACCTCTTTACCCTTATCTAAATACTGTTCACCTATATGTTTCACTATAAACACACCCCCTACCTTTCCTAAAGCCCCCTTGTTCATCTGCTTTACCTTTATACCTTTGAATACCCTTGAAGAGTTTCGAGAGTATCTACTCTCTGAGCCCGGCCATGGGCCAGGCTCGTCTGGTGCTTGCCTGGTCAACCAGGCTGTTGCTGCTGGAGGACCACTGCCCCACATATCCATCACAGCCTGGTTGATCTGGCACCCGATGAAGATACTTGTCCAGTTTCCTCTTGAAGGCTTCTACACTGGTTCCAGCGATGTTTCGGATATCTTCTGGTAAGATGTTGAATAGTCTGGGACCCTGGATGTTAATACAGTGGTACCTCGACTTACGATATTTTTTCATTCCAGAATGCTGTTCAAGTGCCATTACCAAACAAATTTATCTCCTTAAGAAATGTTGTAAAATAGACTAGTCCTTTTAGACCCCCAAAATTACACTTACAAAAGCATTTAAAAAAATAAACTTACATAAAAGGGTGAGTTTGGGGACCATCGTAAGTCGAGGTACCACTGTACTACAGTGCTCCCGTATTGTCCCCACCGCACCCATGCTCCTCACTGGGTTTATTTTACACTTTCTCCCGGGAGCAATGGGCTAGTAACCCCTTCTCCTGTACAAATCTACTAAAAACGAGAAGAAGAAAAACTTTATAAAACTGGGTTGTCTGAATGTGCGTGGATGTAGTGCGGATGATAAGAAAGAGATGATTGCCGATGTTATGAATGAAAAGAAGTTGGATGTCCTGGCCCTAAGCGAAACAAAGCTGAAGGGGGTAGGCGAGTTTCAGTGGGGAGAAATAAATGGGATTAAGTCAGGAGTATCTGAGAGAGTTAGAGCTAAGGAAGGGGTAGCAATAATGTTGAAGGATCAGTTATGGAAGGAAAAGAGGGAATATAAATGTGTAAATTCAAGGATTATGTGGATTAAAATAAGGGTCGGATGCGAAAAGTGGGTCATAATAAGCTGTATGCACCTGGAGAAGAGAGGAGTGTAGAGGAGAGAGAGAGATTTTGGGAGATGTTAGCGAATGTATAGGAACTTTTGAACCAAATGAGAGTAATTGTGGTAGGGGACCTAAATGCTAAAGTGGGAGAAACATGCAGAGAGGGTGTAGTAGGTAAGTTTGGGTGCCAGGTGTAAATGATAATGGGAGCCCTTTGATTGAACTTTGTATAGAAAGGGGTTTAGTTATAGGTAATACATATTTTAAGAAAAAGAGGATAAATAAGTATACAAGATATGATGTAGGGCGTAATGACAGTAGTTTGTTGGACTATGTATTGGTAGATAAAAGACTGTTGAGTAGACTTCAGGATGTACATGTTTATAGAGGGGCCACAGATATATCAGATCACTTTTTAGTTATAGCTACAGTGGGAGTAAAAGGTAGATGGGATACAAGGAAAATAGAATCAGTAAGTAAAAGAGAGGTGAAGGTTTATAAACTAAAAGAGGAGGCAGTTAAGGTAAGATATAAACAACTATTGGAGGATAGATGGGCTAGTGAGAGTGTAGGCAATGGGGTCGAAAATGTATGGGGTAGATTTAAAAATGTAGTGTTAGAGTGTTCAGCAGAAGTTTGTGGTTACAGGCGAGTGGGTGCGGGAGGGAAGAGGAGCGATTGGTGGAATGATGATGTAAAGAGAGTAGTAAGGAGAAAAAGTTAGCATATGAGAGGTTTTTACAAAGTAGAAGTGATGCAAGGAGGGAAGAGTATATGGAGAGAAAAGAGAGGTTAAAAGAGTGGTGAAGCAATGTAAAAGAGAGCAGATGAGAGAGTGGGTGAGATGTTATCAGCAAATTTTGTTGAAAATAAGAAAAATTTTGGAATGAGATTAATAAGTTGAGGAAGCCTAGAGAACAAATGGATTTGACAGTTAAAAATAGGAGAGGAGAGTTATTAAATGGAGAGTTAGAGGTATCGGGAAGATGGAGAGAATATTTTGAGGATTTGTTAAATGTTGATGAAGACAGGGAAGCTGTGATTTGTGTAGGGCAAGGAGGAATAACATCTTGTAGGAGTGTGGAAGAGCCAGTTGTGGGTGTAGGGAAGTTCGTGAGGCAGTGGGTAGAATGAAAGGGGGTAAGGCAGCTGGGATTGATGGGATAAAGATAGAAATGTTAAAAGCAGGTGGGGATATAATTTTGGAGTGGTTGGTGCTATTATTTAATAAATGTATGGAAGAGGGTAAGGTACCTAGGGATTGGCAGAGAGCGTGTATTGTTCCTTTGTATAAAGGCAAAGGGGACAAAAGAGAGTGCAAAAATTATAGGGGAATAAGTCTGTTGAGTGTACCTGGTAAAGTGTATGGTAGAGTTATTATTGAAAGAATTAAGAGTAAAACAGAAAGCAGGATAGCAGATGAACAAGGGGGCTTTAGGAAAGGTAGGGGTGTGTAGACCAAGTGTTTACAGTGAAACATATAGGTGAACAGTATTTGGATAAGGGTAAAGATGTTTTTGTGGCATTTATGGATTTGGAAAAGGCGTATGATAGGGTAGATAGGGGGGCAATGTGGCAGATGTTGCAGGTGTATGGAATATGAGGAAGGTTACTGAAAGCAGTGAAGAGTTTTTATGAGGATAGTGAGGCTCAGGTTAGTGTGTGTAGGAGGGAAGGGGACTATTTCCCAGTAAAAGTGGGCCTTAGACAAGGATGTGTGATGTCACCGTGGTTGTTCAATATATTTATAGATGGGGTTGTAAGAGAAGTGAATGCGAGGGTCTTGGCAAGAGGTGTTGGGCTAAAAGATAAAGAAGCAAATACAAAGTGGGAGTTGTCACAGTTGCTTTTGCTGATGACACTGTGCTTTGGGAGATTCTGAAGAGAAGTTGCAGAGGTTGGTGGATGAATTTGGTAGGGTGTGTAAAAGAAGAAAATTGAAAGTGAATATAGGAAAGAGTAAGGTGATGAGGATAACAAAAAGAATAGGTGACGAAAGATTGGATATCAGATTGGAGGGAGAGAGTATGGAGGAGGTGAATGTATTCAGATATTTGGGAGTGGACATGTCGGCGGATGGGTCTATGAAGGATGAGGTGAATCATAGAATTGATGAGAGGAAAAGGGTGAGTGGAGCACTCGGAGTCTGTGGAGACAAAGAACCTTGTCCATGGAAGTAAAGAGGGGAATGTATGAGAGTATAGTTATACCAACGCTCTTATATGGGTGTGAAGCATGGGTGATGAATGTTGCAACGAGGAGAAGGCTGGAGGCAGTGGAGATGTCATGTCTGAGGTCAATGTGTGGTGTGAATATAATGCAGAGAATTCGGAGTTTGGAAATTAGGAGGAGGTGCGGGATTACCAAAACGATTGTCCAGAGAGCTGAGGAGGGGTTGTTGAGGTGGTTTGGACATGTAGAGAGAATGGAACGAGACAGAGTGACTTCGAGAGTGTATAAATCTGTAGTGTGAGCGTATTTGATAGGAGTGAATGGAGGCATATGGTTTTTAATACTTGACGTGCTGTTGGAGTGTGAGCAAAGTAACATTTATGAAGGGATTCAGGGAAACCGGCAGGCCGGACTTGAGTTCTGGAGATGGGAAGTACAGTGCCGGCACTCTGAAGGAGGGGTGTTAATGTTGCAGTTTTATAACTGTAGTGTAAAGCACCCTTCTATCAAGACAGTGATGGAGTGAATGATGATGAAAGTTTTTCTTTTTCGGGCCACCCTGCCTTGGTGGGAATCGGCTGATGTGTTAATAAAAATAAAAAATTTCTCCCATATCTCTCACTCCAGTATGTTGTTATGGCAGTGTGCAGATTTGGGACCAGGCCCTGAAGTACTTTCCAAGTATATATTATCATGTATCTCTCTCTCCTCCGCTCCAATGAGTACATGTTGAAGACTTGAAGGCGTTCCCAATAATTTAGATGTTTCAATGGCTCAATGTGAGCCGTAAACGATCTCTGAATTTGTTCTAGCTCTGATATTTCTCCTGCCCTGAATGGGGCCGTCAGCACAGAGCAGTATTCTAAGTGAGGGAGCACTAGCGATTTGAAGAGTGTCACCATCGGCATTATTTCCCTTGTTTTGAAAGTTCTCAATACCCACTCCGTCATCTTCCTGGCTGTTGTGATCTTTGTCTTGTTATGGTCTTTAAAAGACAGATCAGCAGACATAATTATTCCCAAGTCCTTAACATGTTCCTTTCGTTCTATGTGGTGACCCTCTTGCGTTTTGTATATAGTGTTCCTTTTGAGTTCATTTTTCCATACCTAAGCAGCTGAAACTTATCACCATTGAACGTCATGTTGTTCTCCACTGCCCACTGGAAGACCCTGCTTATGTCCTCCTGTAATTTTTCAGTGTCTTCTACCGTAGTGACTTTCATGCTTATTTTAGTGTCATCTGCAAATGATGATACAAAAGTGTGCTGGGTGTTTTTATTTATGTCTGCTATGAGGATGAGAAACAGCAGAGGTGCCAGGACAGTGCCTTGGGGCACTGAGCTTTTGACCTCGCTGATGCTGGATCTTTCCCTGTTCACTACTACTTTGTGTTCTGTGTGTTAGGAACTCAAATATCCATCTGCCTACCTTCCCAGTAATGCCTATGGCCCTCATTTTGTGCTCTAATCACTCCATGATCGCATTTGTCAAACGCCTTTGCAAAATCTGTGTAAATCACATCTGCGTTTTGGTCGTCCTCCAATGCCTCCGTAATTCTTTCATAATGGTTCAGCAGCTGTGACAGACATGATCGTCCCGCTCTGAAGCCATGCTGATTCGGGTTATGTTGGTTGTGCTGGTCCATGAAGTTTGTAATCTGCCGTCTCATCACTCTTTCAAAGATTTTTATGATGTGAGAAGTGAGGGTGCTACTGGTCTGTAATTTTTAGCTAGTGCTCTACTACCTCCCTTATGCAAAGGAGCTATGTCTGCACTCTTTAAGGCCTCCGGTATTTCACCTAGATCTAAACTCTTTCTCCACAGAATACTAAGGGCTCTTGCTAATGGTACTTTGCACTGCTTTATAAATAAAGCATTCCATGAATCTGGTCCAGGTGCTGAGTGAGTGGGCATGTTGTCCATTACTTTTTCGAAATATATGGGATTTGTACTAATGTCGGTTAGGTGGTCTGCGCGGCCTTCTGCTGGAGTGAAAAATATTTCTGCATTTTCTACCTTGCTGTCATTTAGTGGGTTGCTGAACACTGACTCATACTGTTCCTTTAGGATTTCACTCATTTCCTGTTCATCGTCAGTATACGAATCTCCTCTCAATAATGGCCCAATTCTACAGGTAGTTCTTAGCTTGGATTTTGCATAGGAATAGACATATTTTGGGTTTCTTGCAATATCCTGTATGGCTCTTTGTTCCCTTTGTACTTCTTCTGTCAGGTATGACATCTTAAGTTTTTGCTTTCTGTCTTAATTCTTTCAATAATAATTCTACCATACACTTTACCAGGTACACTCAACAGACTTATTCCCCTATAATTTTTGCACTCTCTTTTGTCCCCTTTGCCTTTATACAAAGGAACAATACACGCCTCTGCCAATCCCTAGGTACCTTACCCTCTTCCATACATTTATTAAATAATAGCACCAACCACTCCAAAACTATATCCCCACCTGCTTTTAACATTTCTATCTTTATCCCATCAATCCCAGCTGCCTTACCCCCTTTCATTCTACCCACTGCCTCACGAACTTCCCCCACACTCACAACTGGCTCTTCCACACTCCTACAAGATGTTATTCCTCCTTGCCCTATACACGAAATCACAGCTTCCCTATCTTCATCAACATTTAACAACTCAAAATATTCCCTCCATCTTCCCGATACCTCTAACTCTCCATTTAATAACTCTCCTCTCCTATTTTTAACTGTCAAAACCATTTGTTTCCTAGGCTTCCTCAACTTATTAATCTCACTCCAAAACTTTTCTTATTTTCAACAAAATTTGTTGATAACATCTCACCCACTCTCTCATTTGCTCTCTTTTACATTGCTTCACCACACTCTTAACTCTCTTTCTCTCCATATACTCTTCCCTCCTTGCATCACTTCTACTTTGTAAAACCTCTCATATGCTAACTTTTTCTCCCTTACTACTCTCTCTTTACATCATCATTCCACCAATCACTCTTCTTCCCTCCCGCACCCACTCGCCTGTAACCACAAACTTCTGATGAACACTCTAACACTACATTTTTAAACCTACCCCATACATCTTCGACCCCATTGCCTACACTCTCACTAGCCCATCTATCCTCCAATAGTTGTTTATATCTTACCCTAACTGCCTCCTCTTTTAGTTTATAAACCTTCACCTCTCTCTTACTTGCTGCTTCTATTTTCCTTGTATCCCATCTACCTTTTACTCTCGCTGTAGCTACAACTAAAAAGTGATCTGATATATCTGTGGCCCCTCTATAAACGTGTACATCATGAAGTCTACTCAACAGTCTTTTATGCTGGATGTGGGTCTGAAATTTTACAGTCAAGGTGGAGACCTAGAAATTTGCCTTTAGTGTGTCTTGTAATGGGTGAACCATTTGTTGATATGTTTAGCTGGATATTTAATGCTCTGTTTCCAAAAAGCATGAAGTGGGTTTTGTCTATGTTGAGAGTAAGTTTGTTGGTCGTCATCAATTTTGATATTTTATGTTGCTCGTTGTTTACAGTGTCACTAAGTATAGCCAGGTTTGGGTGGTAGAACACGTAAGTGGTATCATCTGCGAATAGAACTGGTTTAAGGAGTTGCGATGCATTTGGTAGGTCATAGATGTACTAAATAAGAAAGACTAGAGGCCCTTGTACACTTCCCTGTGGCACTCCAACAACTACAGGCTGAGTATTGGAGGTCATGCCATTTGTGTCTACCACTAAGATAAGATTTTAGGTGCAAGATATTGTGGTCTACTGTATCAAATGCTTTCTGTAGGTCTATGAAGAGCCCCAGAGGATATTCATATTTTTCAATTACTGTACAGTGAACCCTCGAGTTTCGGCCGTAATCCGTTACAGGAGCTAGGTCTCAACTTGAACTGGCCGAAAGTCGAACTAATAATTCCCATAAGAAATAATGTAAATACAATTAATCCGTTCCACCCAAACATTTTCACAAAAAAATCATTTTTTTAAAGAATAAATACTATAGTTTTACATACAGAAAACAATGAGAAATAAATATAAATCACTAATTTTAATGGATAAATGATCATTTAACCCTTAAACGGTCCAAACGTATATATAATTTGCACGCCCAGTGCCCCGAATATTTTGAAAAAAAAAAATAGAGAAATAAAGAACACATTTTTTTAAGTGTTATAGGATAAAAAAAAATTTTAGGGTCAGTACTTACCGAGATATGAGGCGGAGAATTGGCACTGGATGCTCACCTGACGGCAACAGGAGTCCTGCCGCTTGCAGAATTGTTGCCGATATACCTTTTTTCTCTTTTTTTATTATTTTTATATAATTTTTATGAATTGATAATTACAATTTATAGTAGTTCTTGTGATTTCATAGTCAATCTTTGTTCTGACAGTAATATTAGGTACTGAAATTGAACTCAAATAATAATAATAATGATAGTGCATAAAAATAATAATAATAATGATAGTGAATAATAATAATAGTGCATAATAATGATAATGATAATAATAATAATAATAATAATAATAATAATAAAGTTCCCTTGAAGCATTATGTAAGATTTGTGTAGCTACCTTCTCATCTGATCTCCACTAATGATGACTGGTGACATTTGATGAGGGGTGAGGGTAGTCTTATCTCTTCTTATCAGTCCAGTAATTACAGTGATGACATTTTACGAGCTTACACTGCTTCCCTTTATTTGTTACGCAAACCTGTCTGTCTTTCTGTCTGTGTGTCGTCTCCTTTCTGTCTGCTTGTCTCAGAGAGTAGCTCATGAACCAACTGGTATTACGAAGATCATAGAGGCAGAGACAGACAGACAGGCAGAGACAGACAGGCAGAGACAGACAGGCAGAGACAGGCAGGCAGAGACAGACAGGCAGAGACAGGCAGGCAGAGACAGACAGGCAGGCAGAGACAGACAGGCAGGCAGAGATAGACAGACAGGCAGAGACAGACAGACAGGCAGAGACAGACAGACAGGCAGAGACAGACAGACAGGCAGAGACAGACAGACAGGCAGAGACAGACAGACAGGCAGAGACAGACAGACAGGCAGAGACAGACAGACAGGCAGAGACAGACAGACAGGCAGAGACAGACAGACAGGCAGAGACAGACAGACAGGCAGAGAAAGACAGACAGACAGGCAGAGACAGACAGACAGGCAGAGACAGACAGACAGGCAGAGACAGACAGACAGGCAGAGACAGACAGACAGGCAGAGACAGACAGACAGGCAGAGACAGACAGACAGGCAGAGAAGACAGACAGGCAGAGAAAGACAGACAGGCAGAGAAAGACAGACAGGCAGAGACAGACAGGCAGGCAGGCAGGCAGAGACAGACAGACAGGCAGGCAGAGACAGACAGACAGGCAGGCAGAGACAGACAGACAGGCAGAGACAGACAGACAGGCAGGCAGAGACAGACAGACAGGCAGAGACAGACAGACAGGCAGGCAGAGACAGACAGACAGGCAGGCAGAGACAGACAGACAGGCAGGCAGAGACAGACAGACAGGCAGGCAGAGACAGACAGACAGGCAGGCAGAGACAGACAGACAGGCAGGCAGAGACAGGCAGGCAGAGACAGGCAGGCAGAGACAGGCAGGCAGAGACAGGCAGGCAGAGACAGGCAGGCAGAGACAGACAGGCAGAGACAGACAGGCAGAGACAGACAGACAGGCAGGCAGAGACAGACAGACAGACAGGCAGGCAGGCAGAGACAGACAGACAGACAGACAGGCAGGCAGAGACAGACAGACAGACAGACAGACAGGCAGGCAGAGACAGACAGGCAGGCAGAGACAGACAGACAGACAGGCAGGCAGAGACAGACAGACAGACAGGCAGGCAGAGACAGACAGACAGACAGACAGGCAGGCAGAGACAGACAGACAGACAGGCAGGCAGAGACAGACAGACAGACAGACAGGCAGGCAGAGACAGACAGACAGACAGACAGGCAGGCAGAGACAGACAGACAGACAGGCAGGCAGAGACAGACAGACAGACAGGCAGGCAGAGACAGACAGACAGGCAGAGACAGACAGGCAGGCAGAGACAGACAGACAGAGACAGATAGATACAGACAGACAGAGATAGACAGCCAATCAGGTACCCAGCTGACCAGCCAGCTGCTGGCCAGCCAGGTGGCCAACCAGCTGCTTGCCAGCCAGGTGGCCAGGCAGGCATGCAGCCAGCTGGCCTGCCAGCCTGCCGACATCACTTTCCACTTCAAGGGGAGTGTTAATATGACATGACATCAGTGAATTCTTCGTGTTTGCCGCAGTGTTTGCTCTTGCTGTCGCTCAATTTAACTGGTGCTCCCACAAGGTACTAAGTGGTCCCAGATTTTTTTAATATGGCGCTCACCGAGTGTTAAGACCCATTCTATGCTGACCAGCCATCTCAGGCCAATCATGCCAAATTTGGAGGCAGGAAAAATAAAACTGAAATATACATTTGGGGCAGTAGCAATACTAACGTATATGTACGTTTGGACCGTTTAAGGGTTAAATCAGTTTTACCTTTATTGAAGACTTTTGTTGGCATATGAGAGAGGCAGGAGAGTTTGTTTGGAGGCAGGACAAGATAGTCCTTCAATATGACAATATCAACTCTACGGCTTATTTATCTATCACAAGTCATCTAATATGACATAATAAACAATATTAATAACATAGAAACATGATATATACTCTAGAATGAATAAAATATGTCATTATGTATGGCCGGACTGGCGGTAGTGTTATTGTTGTTGGGTTTATAAAGGCCACTGACCATAAGCCGTACGTATAGTGGTGGTGGTGGGCGGCAGCAGAAGCCACCACCACTATTCACACTGAAACAATGTACGTAATTTATAAATAAGAAATATTTACAGTTTAATTTATAAATAAGATATATTTACACTTTATAAATAAGAAATATTTAAACTTGCCTTGGAAGAGATGGTGGCAGAGGGCGGCATTAGTCTCAGTGCCCCCTATATACCTCAAACAACAATGGAGTTAAGTTTTGTGTCATAATTTTTCTATCGCTTAATCGCTTAACTTACTTGCTACACTGTTAATGCTACACTTTATCGCTGGCTGGTGCTATAGCCTTTATCGACTCATGCTGCTTTAGTATCGTACATTTCGTTGAATCACTGAAGAAGGCACATTCTCCCCTCTCTCTTCCTCCTCCACTTTGGTACTTTGCTACAATTCTATTGTGTTTGTCACTTTCTTTACCAAAGGGCTGCCACTCTGAAGTTTCTTTGGACCCATGGTGGCTTATTTCACAGACACAATCAATAAATGAGCACTAAACACAATGAATTTATTGTGAAATGTTTGGATGAGTGTGCAGGGTAATGTTCACTCAAGGATAAACAAAGCTAGATTGGCTCGTGACTCCTGCGCAGGGAGGTGTGCAAACGTGGGCTGGCGGACAGGTCTGGTACGCGGGCCAAAACTCGGGGAAACAGCCGATAGTCGGGCTAAAATTGGGCCGAAAAAAGCGACCGAAACATGAGTCGGTTGATACTCAGGGTAGCCGAAACTCGGGGGTCCACTGTATATATAGTAATTCGAGCATCTGAATAATTGCATCATTCATGCTTTTTTTCGGCCTAAACCCAAACTGGTGCCACAAGGCAGTGTCTTACGACCACTTTTATTTCTCCTCTACTTCACTGATCTACCTAATACTTAACCCTTTCGGGGTCAGTGCCGTACTAGTACGTTTTACGAGCAGGGGTTGGTGCCATACTAGTACGCGTAAATTCTAGCGGCCTCAAATTCAGTGGGAAACGGCTGGTAGCCCTACATATGAAAGAATAGGTCTGTGGTCAGTGTGTGCAGTATAAAAAAAAATCCTGCATAATGAGAGAAAAAAAAACTCCGACCGTTTTTTTTAGTTTAAAACAGCGACTTTGCAGTCTATTTTCGTATGGTATTTATTGATGTATTCTCGTTTTCTTGGTCTCATTTGATAGAATAGAAGATATATTACAGAAATAGAGATGATTTTGATTGGTTTGACAATGACAAGTACCTTGAAATTGAGCTCAAAGTAGCGAAAATGTTCGATTTTTGACGATGTTCAAGAGTACATAAACAAATCACACCATGCGTCCAATACACATCAACTGGTGAGTCTAATATTCATGCACAAGTGCTCTGATATTATTTATACCATTTTTACAATGATGCAGTTGTATACATAACAGTAAATCTTCAATTTTTTGTGAGAAAAAAATTCAAAATGAAAAGCAAAAGTAATGTAAGAGGGGCCTGGAGACGTGACTAATGAACAGAGAAGATGTTATTTTAGTGCCAGGAATGTCTGCCTTGTTTGTTCTGGACCCTATTTTGAAATTGGCATCGTTTGAAATTTGTGTGAAATTGGCCAAATTGACAGTTTCTTTTACTCAATCGATAGAAGGAATGGAGTTCTAGCGAAATAGCTATAATTTTAGTAGACTGAAACATTGGAATTTGCCGAAAATAGGGATCAAAGTGGGCGAAATCGCTGATGCATAAATGTTGTCGATACCGCTAACTTCGCGAAAGCATAATTCCGTTAGTTTTCAATCAAATTTCATAATTTTGGTGGCGTTATGATCGGAAAAAGATTCTCTTATCATTTCATAAGAAAAAAATATTATTTTTTCCCAAAAAAATTTCAACTCCAGGAACAGGTTTCCGAGAAGGCCTGTCGACCCCCAAAGGGTTAAAGCAGTTTTATTCATGGACACTACCGTCGTCGTCTCCAATTTTGATTTGGTTGAGCTTAACATCATAGTCAGAGTTGAACTAGAATTGGCAGTAAACTAACACAATATTAAACCCTTAAACTGTCCAAACGTAGATCTACGTTTTTTTTTTCAAATGCTTTTAACCTTGCCACGATAAGCCTGAGTTGCCTAGAGATTAGAGAATGGGCCTGTGCACTCATTGTGTGCAGTATTACAACATGTGGGAATGACAAACAAAATGCACTCTTCATTTTAAAGAAAAAGAACAATTAATTTTTTTCTCAAAATGTTCGGTCAGCTACACACGTGAACGTATATCTACGTTTGGACAGTTTAAGGGTTAACCCTTTCAGGGTCCAAGGCCATTTTTGGAAGGGGTGCACCAGTGTCCAAGAATTTTCCAAAAATAAAATTTCTTATTTTTTCTTATGAAATGGTAGAGAATCTTTTTCTGAAGGTAATAAAACAAAAAGTACGAAATTTGATTGAAAATTGACGAAATTATGCTCGCGAATTTTGATGTGTCAGCGATATTTATGCATCGGCGATTTTGCCGACTTTGACTCCCATTTTAGGCCAATTACATTATTTCAGTCGACCAAATTCTTAGCTATTTCACTAGTATTACTTCTATTCTATCGATTGAGCACAAGAAATCGCCTAGTCAACTGTTTCAACTACAAAATAAAGTGATTGGAAATTGGTAATTTAGGCAATTTAACTCAAAGTTCAAAATATTCCAATTTCAAAATAGGGTGCAAAATAAACAATGCAGGCATTCCTGGCACTAAACTAATATTTCCTCTGTTCATTAGTTGCTTTTTCAGTCTTTACAAATGAATTCCATTTTGATTTTTTATTCACATAATGAATTTTTATTCAAACCAAAAAATGGAAGATTTAATGTTATGCAATATTGTAATAATTATACAAATAATATCACCACATTTGTGAACGTATGTTAGACCTACCAGCTGGCGCGTATTAGACTTGTGAGGTCATTTGTTTACTCTTGATTATCGGCAAAAATTGAACATTTCCGCTACTTTGAGCTCAGTTTCAAGCCATTTCCAGTACTAAAACCAATCAAAATCATCTCTATAGCTGTAATATATCTTCCATTCTATCAAATGAGACCAAGAAATCGCAAATACAACCATAAAAAATATACGAAAAAACACTGCAAAGTCGCTGTTTTAATCGAAAATTACGGGTTTCAGTTTTTTTCTCTCATTATGCACTGTGTGCTGCAGGATTTGTTTTATGTGGTGCACACTTACCACATAGATGTATTCTCTCATATCTAGGCCCAAATTTACCGCTCAAAGCTTATCTGAGTGAGCTGAGCTCATGACGTAGAACTACAGTTTGGACCCAGAACTCGAAGCCGTAGAACAACGGCACAGACCCTGAAAGGGTTAATTAAACATGCTACTGTATATAGTTTTGGAATAAAAGCTAAAAATGTTCAACCAGACATAAAGATAGATAATGATCACATTGAAGGATAAGGGAAAATTCTTGGGTGTTCACCGTGAGCAAATTAAAGTTTTATAAACATAATCTGAGCATCCATCAGGTTTGTGTCATAGTGTTAGAAGTGAATGGAGACAAGTGATTTTTAGTGGACAGACTGTTGAAATGAGCAAGGTAACATTTATGAAGGGATTTAATGAAACTGCTTACCTGGACTTGAGTCCTGAAGGTGGGAAGGGCAGTGCCTGCACGCTTGAGAAGTGGGAATGTTGCTGTCAGAGGGTAATCTGAATTGTCAGAACACTTCTGGTAAGACAGTGACTTAACCCTTTCACTGTCGAGACCCCTGCTCACAAACTTACTCTCAGTGTCGAAGAATTTAAAAAAAAAAATTCTTATGAAATGATAGAGAATCTTTTCCTAATGGTAATGACACTAAAAAACGAAATTCGATGGAAAACTTACGGAATTGCGCTCTCGCGAAGTTAGCGGTCTCGGCGAAATTTACGCATCGCTAGTTTTGCCTAATTTGAGCCCATTTTTGGCCAATTCCATTGTTCCAGTTGACCACACTCATAGCTATTTCACTAGGACTCCATTTGTTCTATCGATTGAGCACAATAAACCGCCCATTTACTGATTTCAACTACCCAATAAAATGATCAGAAATTGGTAATTTGGCCAATTTCATACACAATTTAAGTAAGGCCAATTTCAAAATAACATTTTCTCTTCATTAGTCACGTCTCCAGGCCCCTCTTATATTACGCTTGCTTTCTATTTTGAATTTTTATTCACACAAAAATTAGATGCAGACTACCGCATTATTGTAAAAATGGCATAAATAATATCAGCGCATTTGTGAAAGCATATTAGACCCACCAGTTGATGTATATTGGACTTGTGGCGTGATTTGTTTACTCTTGAACAGACAAAAATCGAACATTTCCGCTAATTTGAGTTCAGTTTCAAGGTACAGTGGACCCCCAGTTAATGGGCATAATTCATTCCAGAATGCTGTTCAAGTGCCGTTACCGAACGTTTTATTAATATAAGGAATAATGTAAATTAGATTAGTCCTTTTGGACCCCAAACATACACTTACAAAAGCACTTACAAAAATACACTTACACAGTTGTTAGTGTTTGGAGCAGGCCGTTAACTGGGGGTCCATTGTACTTTTAGTCCGAAAACCATTCAAAATCATCTCTATTTCTGTAATATATCTTCCATTCTATCAAATGAGACCAAGAAAATGAGAATACAACCATAAATACCATACGAAAATACACCACAAAGCGGTGTTTTAAACCAAAAACACAGTTGAAGTTTTTTTTCTCATGCATTGCGTGCTGCAGGATTTTTTATACTGTGCACATTAAGCACACAGACCCATTCTCTCACATGTAGACCTACCAGCTTTCTCCCACTAGATTTGAAGCAGCTAGAATTTTGGCATAGTATTACGGGACCAACACTGGCTTGCAAGCCGTAATATTATGGGCCCGACAATGAAAGAGTTAATTAATGATGGTGAATGCATTTCTTTTTTTGAGTCTCCATACCTTGGTGGAAGATGGCTTTTTAAGTTAAATAAAAAAAAAAACTCCATCATAGAGCTGAGCAAGAAAAAATTAAGAATTTTACATAGATAAAAGGGGAAATGAGTTGTTGGACTTCATCATATGTATATGTAGGACTACATTTGTATAAGACACAGTGCAGTTTTATTGTTGCAATAGTTTCTTGACATTTTAATACTACAGTACATGCCTACAAACAAATGCGCTAGCCTCACGACTACTATTTTGAACATCATGAAATAGTCTCTAACTTAGTTATTCTCTTAAGTAATTTTTGAAATTGTAAATTGCCAATAATTTTACATTCTGACATTTAACATAATACTGCACATTTTTCAATGATTTTTACAGAAAACAAAGGATTTGCAAGAGCAACATCATTAAAACCTCTTCAAGGTCATAGTAGAATTGGTAATTCCATGGCTTTGCCGTCTGCTACCTCACATAGCACAACACCCTCCAGTCTACCTGCAGTTACTCTTGCACCTCGGCCATCTACCCTTCCACGTTCTGCTCCGATACCACCCATTCCAGAACGTCCACCTCGTTATGAAGACTTGTTTCCTGCCACCTCAACTGGGGGCCCTGGAATTCCCTCCCAAGTTGCTGGTTACCCAGCAGTAGAACAACAGGTACCCCCACCTCGCTACACTCGAGGTTCTCTGAATCCTCCTCCTCTACCAGTTAAACCAGGTTTTCAGGAACAATCATCCAGCACTTTTTATTCTCAAATATCTGAAAGTGAATACTATAGCCCTCCTTTGGATACTCAACCATCCAATGAATATAACTCTCCCATCTCTGAAGAAGACAACAATATCTATGAAGAAATTGACCAGGTAAACCATGTCTCAGTTTGGTGTCCGTTGCTATTTATCTGAGAGGTGAGGTGATATGGGAATGGAAGGGAAGGACTTGTTAAAATCTTATTCCTTCAGGAATAAATCACATCAACAAAAGTCATCTCCTAACCTATATACGTACTGTAATATGCTCTTCTATCTTCTCTCTAGTTCCTCCTAATATGCTAGTTTAAACTGCTCTTTTGTGTTTTCACTATTTTTCATATACAGTGGACCCTTGGTTTTCGCCGAAAATTCTTTCCAGAATGCTGCTCAAGTGCCATTACCGAACGAATTTGTTCCCATAAGGACAAATGTAAATTAGATTAGTAGTTTCAGAACCCCAAAAATACACTTACAAAAGCTCTTACAAAAATACATTTACATAATTGTTCGAGTTTGGAGGTGAACGAAAACCGAGGGTCAACTGTACTATTTATTATTAAATTGTTAAATATACATGCAGTATTAACCCTTTATCGGGCAGATACTTTTTTAAATATACAGTGAAATCACGGCACTCAAACTTAATTGGTTCCAGAAGGCTGTTAGAGTGCCTTACCTTACCTTTGATATACCTTTGAAGAGTTTCGAGAGTTTCTCTACTCTCTGAGCCCGGCCATGGGCCATGCTCGTCTGTTAGAGTACAGAACTAATTTTTCCCAACCAAGTTTCTTTTGGTTGGCTGTTATCACTAACCCTCTTAGGCCCCATGGTGACTTATATACGTATACAAATACAGTGGACCCTCGCTATTCGAACTTAATCCGTTCCAGGAGCTTGTTCTTAACGTGAAATGTTTGAAAGGCGATTTAATTTTTCCCATAAGAAATAATGGAAATACAATTAATCCGTTCCAGAAACCCAAAAATATTAAAAAATAATATATTTTAATAAAATTAAGCTTCTACATAGACAAAAGCATTAAATATTACAGTGCTGTACTACTAAAAGTATTAGTAAATAAATGCAAGTTTTTTACTTACCATTATTGAAGATTGTTGATGGCATATGGAAGAGAGGAGGAGGAGTGAGGGAGGGAGGGGTTAGTGTTTGGAAGGGAATCCCTCCAGAAGGACTTCAGGTATCAAAGCCCTATCTGGGGTTACTTCTTTCTTTGTCTTTTAATCCCACTAGGACCAGCTTGGGAGTCACTGGACACTTTAACAAAATAACTGTCCACAGTCCTCTGTTTCTGGTGCCTTTCAACATGTTCCTGAAGAAGGACATTGTTTGGTCACTGAACATGCTGCTGTTATGGCTTGTTTGAGCTTGTTCAGGGTGGTATTTTTCAACAAAAGTTTGCAACCTATTCCACATTGTACACATCTCCTTAATCTCTGAAGAAGGCACCTTCTTCAGCCCCTCTTCCTCCTCCTTCTCCCGTGAATCAATAGCCTCAAATCTGGTCTGATGCTCTTCCATTTCCAGCTGTTGCAGCTCTTGAGTTGTTAGTTCTACCCTGTGGCCCTGCACTAACTCTTCCACATCCTCGCCACTCACCTCCAACCCCAGGGACTTGCCCAATTCCACAATAGAGTCCACAACAGACACAGGGTCGGCAGGGTCAGGGTCAGCCTCAAACCCTTCAAAATCCCTTTTGGACACAACCTGGCCACAATGGTCTCCAAGCAGAGTTCAAAGTCCTTGAAGTCACTCC
>WNWK01031365.1:0-15000 GCA_009830355.1 Cherax destructor
GGTTGCTGTCTACCAACCTACTACCACAGGACGGTAGTACCTCCCTGGGCGTTGCTGTCTACCAACCTACTAACACAGGATGGTAGTACCTCCTGGGTGGTTGCTGTCTACCAACCTACTACCTAATATATATATATATATATATATATATATATATATATATATATATATATATATATATATATATATATATATATATAATGTCGTGCCGAATAGGTAAAATTGGACAGTTAGCAAGAACTCGTTTAAAATTAAGTCCTTTCTAAAATTTTCTCTTATACGTTTAAAGATATATATTTTTTCATATATGTTAATGTAAAAAATAATAATTTTGTACCAGAAGAACCTTAGAAAACTTACCTAATCTTATAACAAGCGCAATTTAATTTAGCCTAATCCAACTAAATATATTTTAAATAAGTTTACAATAATTTAATAAACAAACAATGAAATATATTTTTTCATTAGATTCAGAATGCTTTTTGCGAAATAATTGTATACAAAAATTTTCGCTTGCCTTATTCGGCAAGAAGAGCCTTGCTATTTAAACCAAAATCGCAAGATTTACTTATTCCGCACGATATATATATATATATATATATATATATATATATATATATATATATATATATATATATATATATATATATAATGTGTGTGTCATGCCGATTAGGTAAAACTTGCGATTTTGGCTTAAATAGCAACGCTCTTCTTGCCGAATAATGCAAGCGAAAATTTGTGTATGCAATAATTTCGCAAAAATCATTCTGAACCTAACGAAAAAATATATATTTAATTGTGTTTGTTTATTATTAAATTATTGTAAACATATCTAAATTACGTTTAGTTGGGTTTTGCTAAATTAAATTACGCTTGTTATAAGAAGGTTAGGCAAGTTTTCTAAGTTTCTTTTGGTACAAAATTATAAATTTTTACATTAACATAAATGAAAAAATATATCTTTAAACGTATAAGAGAAAATTTTAGAAAGGACTTAATTTTAAATGAGTTCTTGCTAATTGACCAGTTTTACCTAATCGCACGACATATATATATATATATATATATATATATATATATATATATATATATATATATATATATATATATATATATATATATATATATATTATACAATGGGGTCCACCTCTGGTACAAATTGTGGGACCCATAGCCTCGGAGAAGTGGATAAAAGGCTTCAAGGAAGAATATTAGGATTTCTTCCTGAAGCCATTTGAATATTCCACTTCTCCTACCACCCATCTTATATATATATATATATATATATATATATATATATATATATATATATATATATATATATATATATATATATATATATATATATATATATATACTACAAGTGCTTTATTAATAGACAGAATACATTGACAGAAAACACAAACATGAACATGAATACATTGGTACAATATATCAAAGATTATGAATCTCTTCCAGCTCCTCCGAAGCCGGACGCGTGCCCAGTATGCAGCATGCATTTCCCCTCTGGATGGCCACGCTGAGGCGCTGGAACATGAAAGTAGCTGCCCCTTGGGTCCCTGGTGGTGTCGATGGGTCTGGAACCCAGTTCTTTAAGGAAACGTGTTGCATTTTTTCCCCATGATCCCAAGATCTCTGATCCCACTGTATATGTATTACAAGCATCTTATAATAGTGTGTGTACTTAAAAATCGTGAAATGATTGGAGGAGTGAGAAGGCTAACTCGCTGCCTGGTCGTTCATATAACATTTACGAAGTATATTCGATAGGAAAGTGAAAATACGTTATGGTGGTAGAGAGGATGTCATCCAGGATCTGGAGCCACCATGTAAACACCGTGTGGTGAGTGATGGGATGGTAACGTAGGCGCTAATATTAGTGGTGAGGAGGAGGAGGAGAGACGGAAGAGGAGGAGGGGGAGGAAGAGAAGAGAAAGAGAAGAGAAAGAGAAGAGGAGGAGGAGGAAGAGAAGAGGAGGAGGAGGAAGAGAAAGAGAAGAGGAGGAGGAGGAAGAGAAGAGAAAAGGAGGAGGAAGAGAAGAGGAGGAGGAAGAGAAGAGGAGGAGGAAGAGAAGAGGAGGAGGAAGAGAAGAGGAGGAGGAAGAGAAGAGGAGGAGGAAGAGAAGTGGATGAGGAAGAGAAGGAGGAGGAGGAGGATCAGGAAGGAGGAGGAGGAGGAGGAGGAAGAAGAGCAGGAGCAGAAAGAGGAGTCGGAGGAGGAAGAAGAGGGGGAATGAGGTCTTAATAAGACCCAGAATTTTAAAAACACCAATATTTATATATATTTTTTATCTAAGAAGACCCAGGTATTTAAAGACTGACCTTAAAAAAATAACCATTGAGCTTAAGTTTGTAAAACATAGCAACTTCATGACCCTGAAAGATACTGACTTCAATTAACGTGACCTTAGAGAAAGACCTTAATAGCTTTGTACCTTCAATAAGACCTTAAGATTTAAATACCTCTGACATTTAAAGCCCCTGACCTTTAAAAATGGCCGTAAAAATTTAAAAGTTCAAGTCAAGATCCCACATCATTTAGGATATCTTAAAACCATGAACTTAGGTTTTAAAAATATTGTTCAATTTTTTTTTTGGAACATCATCTGTTCTGTGTAAAGATTCTTCTCCGGTTCATTTGTGCTGTGAGATAATGTTCTTCACACGCAGGTGAACACGAGAGCACAACAGCTATCGTAGTGGAGGCCTGACAGCCTATAACTGTATATTACTTGTTCAACCAAACTGTTGAGATAAGCAAGAGATATAAATGCCTTATAGAATGCTGCTTCACTCAACACCAGGGTTGGTAGATGTAAATTCTTTCTCTCTCTGTCTCTGTCTCTCTGTCTCTCTGTCTCTCTCTCTGTGTGTCTCTCTCAATTATCACGTCTTCCTTACCTCCCCAAGATAATGATTTTCTGTTATTTCCTCATTCGTTAGAGTTCATTGCCTTTCTCATTTTTCTCATTTTGGTGGGAAGAAGGAATAGGATAATGGCCAGGACGAACTAAAGGAAGATGCTAATTAAGAGTTAGAAGAGGAGGATGGCGATAAGGATGAACTAGACGAAGAAAATTGTAAGAAAAAGAGAAATATAAGGAAAGGGAGAATTGTCAATAAATAAATGTTGACAGGTTAATAGCAAGAAGAAAGTGGGTATAGGTTAAGATAGAGAATGAATGTGGGAAGTGAGAAAGATAAAGATAGGAGGATGAACATGAAGAACCAAGAAGGTTAGCAAACAAGAAGCAAGAGAAAGATGATGGAAAATCTGGAGTAGCAACAAGAATGTAGGATATAAGAAAACAGGAAGATGATAGGAAATAAACAGTGGGAAGACAGGAAATAAGGAAGAGCAACAGAATAATAGGAAATAAGGAGAATGACATAGGACATTAGGAGGAGCAACGGAAAGATGACTGAAAACAAAGAAGGCAGAAGAAGAAGAAGAGACAGCAAGAACAAGCTGTCGAAAGCTTGAAGACAGAAGACAAAGTCACCTCAATAAGCAACCTTTGGTCCAGGTCCAAGGGCCCTCAAGAATGCTGGTGGCCCTCTGGAAGAATAACATAGCGGACCACTACAAGCATTCTTGGCATCTCTGAGACGACCTCTGATCTAGTGCATCCTGGACCCACTCGATCACTGAGGCAATTGACTCGCAATGGCCACCATTCTGCAGTGTATCCTGGGAAATGTAAAGAATTTCATTGCTGCAGAAGTCTCCATTGGTAGACAGGAATGCTGTGTGTTGGCAGACATGCAGCATTGTGATGTGATGCTGTGTGTTGGCAGACATGCAGCATTGTGATGTGATGCTGTGTGTTGGCAGACATGCAGCATTGTGATGTGATGCTGTGTGTTGGCAGACATGCAGCATTGTGATGTGATGCTGTGTGTTGGCAGACATGCAGCATTGTGATGTGATGCTGTGTGTTGGCAGACATGCAGCATTGTGATGTGATGCTGTGTGTTGGCAGACATGCAGCATTGTGATGTGATGCTGTGTGTTGGCAGACATGCAGCATTGTGATGTGATGCTGTGTGTTGGCAGACATGCAGCATTGTGATGTGATGCTGTGTGTTGGCAGACATGCAGCATTGTGATGTGATGCTCTTTGTATTGGGAGTCATATAAGATTGGGATCTGATCTATGTATTAACAATCATGTAAGATTGGGATCTGACGCGCTGTGTATTTGCAGTCCTGTATGATTGGCATCTGATACTTCTCAAATCCCCTAGTTCTTCTCTGATCCTCCTTTATTTCAATTCCATTATCTAAACTCACAAAACATTATTATCAACTATTCCATATACATCTCAATCTACCATTAGTAAAAAAACAAATTCCCATCCCTGGCCTTCCTCCCCAAAAATTAATATATTTTTCTTTTAAATTCCCTTGCATGTTGCACAAGTCAATGCAACAATATTGATTATATTCGCATATATTTTTGTTCCCCAAAATTTACTTAAATATTTTTTGTAAAATAGGCAGGTGGTGGTATGAGGGATTTAGTGGATTTGTTGACGTTTTTTGTGTTAATTGTTGTATGTGTTTGGTGTGTTGTAGGGGAGTGTTTCTGTGTGGATGTGTGTGTGTTTATGGGTGTTGTGTGTGTTTATGGGTATTGTGTGTGTTTATGGGTGTTGTGTGTGTTTATGGGTGTTGTGTGTGTTTATGGGTATTGTGTGTGTTTATGGGTGTTGTGTGTGTGTTTATTGGTGTGTGTGTGTGTTTGAGTGTTGTGTGTGTGTGTTTATGGGTGTTGTGTGTGTGTGTGTGTTTATGGGTGTTGTGTGTGTATGTTTATGGGTGTTGTGTGTGTGTGTGTGTGTCTTTATGGGTGTTGTGTGTGTGTTTGTGGGTGTTGTGTGTGTGTTTATGGGTGTTGTGTGTGTGTTTATGGGTGTTGTGTGTGTGTTTATGGGTGTTGTGTGTAGGTGTGTTTATGGGTGTTGTGTGTGTGTATATTTATGTGTGTGTGTGTATGTGTTTCTGGAGTTGTGTGTGTGTGTTTATGGGTGCTGTGTGTGTGTGTGTTTCTGGAGTGGTGTGTGTGGATTTCTGGGGTGCTATGTGTAGATTTCTAGGGTTGTTTGTGTGTGTGTGGATTTCTGGGGTGCTATGTACACGAGAACTGTATCACTCTGGAGTTCTAAGGCGCCAGTGTCTAGCACCTAAGACCCAGTCTAGTAGTTCTGGCGTAGGTGCTACTTCCAATGTGTTGGTGGCAGCACCTGCCTAATCTCCCTCGCTAGATACACTTGGCACATGATTCCTATTTCCGGGAATTAGCACCAGTAGCATTTATGTTCCTCTAGAGCAACTTACCTAGGTCTCTACATGGGCAATTAGGAACAACATAGCCAAATGTAGGGCTCTATATCCATGGAACTGGAGCTACCCTTATCTGACGCCAAACCTGATTACCTCTCAAAAAACAATAATAATAATTACTCTTATTAATATTTAATAATAATAATAATATAATTAATATAAATATTGCAATTAACTTTTTTAGAAAATCGTAATGAATTATTAGGTTAAATATTATGAAACACGCACAAACAAAGGTGCAGGGAAGCCAAAACCAAGTGTGCCAGGGAATGGAAGAAGTATAGAAAGCAAAGGACCCAGGAGAATAAGGAGAGCAGTCGTAGAGCCAGAAATGAATATGCACAGGTAAGAAGGGAGGCCCAACGACAATACGAGAATGACATAGCAGCGAAAGCCAAATCTGACCCAAAGCTGTTGTACAGCCACATCAGGAGGAAAACAACAGTCAAGGACCAGGTGATCAGGCTGAGGAAGGAAGGAGGGAGGTCACAAGAAACGACCGCAAAGTATGTGAGGAACTCAATATGAGATCAAAGAAGTGTTCACAGAGGAGACAGAAGGGTCTCCAGAAAGACGGAGAGGTGGGGTACACCACCAAGTGTTGGACACAATACATGCAACCAAGGAAGAAGTGAAGAGGCTGCTAAGTGAGCTAGATACCTCAAAGGCGATGGGGCCGGACAACATCTCTCCATGGGTCCTGAGAGAGGGAGCAGAGGCGCTATGTGTACCACTAACAACAATATTCAACACATCTATCGAAACAAGGAGATTACCTGAGGTATGGAAGACAGCAAATGTAGTCCCAATTTTTAAAAAAGGAGACAGACATGAAGCACTAAACTACAGACCAGTGTCACTGACATGTATAGTATATAAAGTCATGGAGAAGATTATCAGGAGAAGAGTGGTGGAACACCTAGAAAGGAATGAGCTTACCAACGACAACCAGCACGGTTTCAGGGACGAGAAATCCTGTGTCACAAACCTACTGGAGTTCTATGACAGGGTGACAGCAGTAAGACAAGTGAGAGAGGGGTGGGTAGATTGCATTTTCTTGGATTGTCAGAAGGCATTTGACACAGTTCCACACAAGAGATTAGTGCAAAAGCTGGAGGACCAGGTAGGGATAACAGGGAAGGTACTCCAGTGGATCAGGGAATACCTGTCAGGAAGACAGCAGCGAGTCATGGTCCGTGGCGAGGTGTCAGAGTGGGCGCCTGTGACGAGTGGGGTTCCACAGGGGTCAGTCCTAGGACGGGTGCTGTTTCTGGTATTTGTGAACGACATGACGGAAGGAATAGACTCCGAAGTGTCCCTGTTTGCAGATGATGTGAAGTTGATGAGAAGAATTCAATCGGACGAGGAACAGGCAGAACTACAAAGGGATCTGGACAGGCTGCAGGCCTGGTCCAGCAATTGACTCCTGGAGTTCAACCCCACCAAGTGTAAAGTCATGAAGATTTTGGAAGGGCAAAGAAGACCGCATACGGAGTACAGTCTAGGGGACCAGAGACTACAAACCTCACTCAAGGAAAAGCATCTTGGGGTGAGTATAACACCAGGCACATCTCCTGAGGCGCACATCAACCAAATAACTGCTGCAGCATATGGGCGCCTAGCAAACCTAAGAACAGCATTTCGACATATTAATAAGGAATCGTTCAGGACCCTGTACACTGTGTACGTTAGGCCTATACTAGTGTATGCAGCACCAGTTTGGAACCCACACCTAGCAAAGGTTTGCAATAAGACTAGTCCCGGAGCTAAGGGGTATGTCCTACGAGGAGAGGTTTAGGGAAATCGACCTAACGACACTGGAGGAAAGGAGAGATAGGGGGGACATGATAACGACATATAAAATACTGAGAGGAATTGACAAGGTGGACAGAGACAATGTTCCAATTTGGGACACAGCAACAAGGGGACACAGTTGGAAGTTGAAGACTCAGATGAATCACAGAGATGTTAGGAAATATTTCTTCAGTCACAGAATGGTCGGGAAGTGGAATAGTTTGGGAAGCGATGTAGTGGAGGCAGGTGCCATACATAGCTTTAAGAAGAGGTATGATTAAGTTTATGGCGAAGGGAGAATGACCCAGTAGCGGCCAGTGAAGAGGCGGGGCCAGGATCTATAACTCGACCCCTGCAACTACAACTAGGTGAGTACACACACACACACACACACACCTAGTAGCGACCAGTGAAGAGGCGGGGCCAAGAGCTGTGAATCGACCCCTGTAACCACAATTAGGTGAGTGCATACATAGATATACATACATAAAAGGAACATAATGTGATAGACAGAAGTCGTGTATTACTCTTTGACATCAGATTACTTAATGGAGTTACTTGTATAGTTATACTATTGAATCGCCTCTGAGCAGGTAGACCACTGATAGGTAGATGTAGGCATCTGATATGTGCAGGTAGACCACTGATAGGTAGATGTAGGCATCTGATATGTGCAGGTAGACCACTGATAGGTAGATGTAGGCATCTGATATGTGCAGGTAGACCACTGATAGGTAGATGTAGGCATCTGATATGTGCAGGTAGACCACTGATAGGTAGATGTAGGCATCTGATATGTGCAGGTAGACCACTGATAGGTAGATGTAGGCATCTGATATGTGCAGGTAGACCACTGATAGGTAGATGTAGGCATCTGATATGTGCAGGTAGACCACTGATAGGTAGATGTAGGCATCTGATATGTGCAGGTAGACCACTGATAGATAGATGTAGGCATCTGATATGTGCAGGTAGACCACTGATAGATAGATGTAGGCATCTGATATGTGCAGGTAGACCACTGATAGGTAGATGTAGGCATCTGATATGTGCAGGTACACAAATGATAGATGTAGCCTCTGATAACTAATAGGAAGATTGATTTAGAATTTTGTTTTTAGCTATATTTTATCATATATCCTCAAAGTCAATTAGATTTCGAAAGCAGTGCTAAGTTTGAAGACTGTCGACTACACGAGGGTTTTATAGCTATCTAATTAGATACTAATAAATAAGGATGAAATATTCTCTCATACGTTGAGAAATATACACCTCTCAGTGTATGTACAAGAAGAGATACACACCTCTGTGTATATTTACTGACAGTGTTTATATATACACACGTATAAAGTTTCGGTGTATATACATTGATTTGAATAATTTATACATATATGCCATATGCAAGTCTGGTGCCTGTACACAGAGATATATACACATCTGTATATGTATACAGTTATGCACACTCTTCTTTGTATACATACTGAAAGATAGATATATCTGTGTATATATATTGAGTTATACCTCGGTGTGTATATACATTGTATATACACTGATGTGTATACACTCTTGTATTATCACTGATATATATATATATATATATATATATATATATATATATATATATATATATATATATATATTATGAACGATATGTCTCTTTCTCCTCTCTATTTCTCTCTCTCTCAGCTAGAAATTTCGTTTGCAGTAATATCTTCGAGGCAGTGTTCAATGGCAGAAGCAATATTTGTGCAATAAAGAGACCACGAATGCAACATTACGAGGCAACACAATAGTGTGTTGATCAACACTGACATTGTTTACAGTGGCCTCTGGCAAGCAGTTTACTTCTCACGAATAAGAGAGATGATGAGAGACTTAGTGAGCTCTTGAATATTGGAGGTTGTAAGAGGCTGCCATGGTGAGAGGGAGATGAGAGGTAGATGGAGGTATACCTGGATTATACCTGGAGAGGGTTTCGGGGGTCAACGCTCCCGCGGCCCGGTCTGTGACCAGGCACATGGGGAAGACGGAGTACTTGGAAATCCACATTTTGGCTGTCTACTGAGATGAACTGTCTACTGCTATCTAGATTAAGCACTATCGTGTGTTATCTAGGTGTGTGAGTCAATGATAGCGAAGCAGAGAGAGAGAGAGTGAGAGAGGAAAAACAGTAATAGTAGTAGTAGTAGTAGTGGTGGTTGTGGATTGAGTTGTTTCCAGCCCCAGTATTGCGACTTTTATTTTTCTAGTGATGCTTTTGTTATCCGAAATAATATTTGTACAGTTGTGCGTTCATGTACACTACGTTATCTGGACCGTACATCACTAGAGACGTATGGTGGGAAGTACAGTGCCTGTACTCTGAAGGATGGGTGGGGATGTTACAGTTCTGGAGGTGGGAAGTACAGTACCTGCACTCTGAAGGATGAGTGAGGATGTTACAGTTCTGGAGGTGGGAAGTACAGTGCCTGCACTCTGAAGGATGAGTGAGGATGTTACAGTTCTGGAGGTGGGAAGTACAGTGCCTGCACTCTGAAGGATGAGTGAGGATGTTACAGTTCTGGAGGTGGGAAGTACAGTACCTGCACTCTGAAGGATGAGTGAGGATGTTACAGTTCTGGAGGTGGGAAGTACAGTGCCTGCACTCTGAAGGATGGGTGAGGATGTTACAGTTCTGGAGGTGGGAAGTACAGTGCCTGCACTCTGAAGGATGGGTGGGGATGTTACAGTCCTGGAGGTGGGAAGTACAGTACCTGCACTCTGAAGGATGGGTGGGGATGTTACAGTTCTGGAGGTGGGAAGTACAGTGCCTGCACTCTGAAGGATGGGTGGGGATGTTACAGTCCTGGAGGTGGGAAGTACAGTACCTGCACTCTGAAGGATGGGTGGGGATGTTACAGTTCTGGAGGTGGGAAGTACAGTGCCTGCACTCTGAAGGATGGGTGGGGATGTTACAGTCCTGAAGGTGGGAAGTACAGTACCTGCACTCTGAAGGATGGGTGGGGATGTTACAGTTCTGGAGGTGGGAAGTACAGTGCCTGCACTCTGAAGGATGGGTGGGGATGTTACAGTATTGGAGGTGGGAAGTACAGTGCCTGCACTCTGAAGGATGGGTGGGGATGTTACAGTTCTGGAGGTGGGAAGTACAGTGCCTGCACTCTGAAGGATGGGTGGGGATGTTACAGCTCTGGAGGTGGGAAGTACAGTACCTGCACTCTGAAGGATGGGTGGGATGTTACAGTTCTGGAGGTGGGAAGTACAGTGCCTGCACTCTGAAGGATGGGTGGGGATGTTACAGTCCTGGAGGTGGGAAGTACAGTACCTGCACTCTGAAGGATGGGTGGGGATGTTACAGTTCTGGAGGTGGGAAGTACAGTGCCTGCACTCTGAAGGATGGGTGGGATGTTACAGTACTGGAGGTGGGAAGTACAGTGCCTGCACTCTGAAGGATGGGTGGGGATGTTACAGTTCTGGAGGTGGGAAGTACAGTGCCTGCACTCTGAAGGATGGGTGGGGATGTTACAGTCCTGGAGGTGGGAAGTACAGTACCTGCACTCTGAAGGATGGGTGGGGATGTTACAGTTCTGGAGGTGGGAAGTACAGTGCCTGCACTCTGAAGGATGGGTGGGATGTTACAGTACTGGAGGTGGGAAGTACAGTGCCTGCACTCTGAAGGATGGGTGGGGATGTTACAGTTCTGGAGGTGGGAAGTACAGTGCCTGCACTCTGAAGGATGGGTGGGGATGTTACAGTTCTGGAGGTGGGAAGTACAGTGCCTGCACTCTGAAGGATGGGTGGGGATGTTACAGTTCTGGAGGTGGGAAGTACAGTACCTGCACTCTGAAGGATGGGTGAGGATGTTACAGTTCTGGAGGTGGAAAGTACAGTGCCTGCACTCTGAAGGATGGGTGGTGATGTTACAGTTCTGGAGGTGGGAAGTACAGTACCTGCCCTCTGAAGGATGGGTGAGGATGTTACAGTTCGGGAGGTGGGAAGTACAGTACCTGCACTCTGAAGGATGGGTGGGGATGTTACAGTTCTGGAGGTGGGAAGTACAGTACCTGCACTCTGAAGGATGAGTGAGGATGTTACAGTTCTGGAGGTGGGAAGTACAGTACCTGCACTCTGAAGGATGGGTGGGGATGTTACAGTCCTGGAGGTGGGAAGTACAGTACCTGCACTCTGAAGGATGGGTGGGGATGTTACAGTTCTGGAGGTGGGAAGTACAGTGCCTGCACTGTGAAGGATGGGTGGGAATGTTACAGTCCTGGAGGTGGGAAGTACAGTGCCTGCACTCTGAAGGATGGGTGGGGATGTTACAGTCCTGGAGGTGGGAAGTACAGTACCTGCACTCTGAAGGATGGGTGGGGATGTTACAGTTCTGGAGGTGGGAAGTACAGTGCCTGCACTCTGAAGGATGGGTGGGGATGTTATAGTTCTGGAGGTGGGAAGTACAGTACCTGCACTCTGAAGGATGGGTGGGGATGTTACATTTCTGGAGGTGGGAAGTACAGTGCCTGCACTCTGAAGGATGGGTGGGGATGTTACAGTTCTGGAGGTGGGAAGTACAGTGCCTGCACTCTGTAGGATGGGTGAGGATGTTACAGTTCTGGAGGTGGGAAGTACAGTGCCTGCACTCTGAAGGATGGGTGAGGATGTTACAGTTCTGGAGGTGGGAAGTACAGTGCCTGCACTCTGAAGGATGGGTGGTGATGTTACAGTTCTGGAGGTGGGAAGTACAGTACCTGCACTCTGAAGGATGGGTGAGGATGTTACAGTTCGGGAGGTGGGAAGTACAGTACCTGCACTCTGAAGGATGGGTGGGGATGTTACAGTTCTGGAGGTGGGAAGTACAGTACCTGCACTCTGAAGGATGAGTGAGGATGTTACAGTTCTGGAGGTGGGAAGTACAGTACCTGCACTCTGAAGGATGGGTGGGGATGTTACAGTCCTGGAGGTGGGAAGTACAGTACCTGCACTCTGAAGGATGGGTGGGGATGTTACAGTTCTGGAGGTGGGAAGTACAGTGCCTGCACTGTGAAGGATGGTGGGAATGTTACAGTCCTGGAGGTGGGAAGTACAGTGCCTGCACTCTGAAGGATGGGTGGGGATGTTACAGTCCTGGAGGTGGGAAGTACAGTACCTGCACTCTGAAGGATGGGTGGGGATGTTACAGTTCTGGAGGTGGGAAGTACAGTGCCTGCACTCTGAAGGATGGGTGGGGATGTTATAGTTCTGGAGGTGGGAAGTACAGTACCTGCACTCTGAAGGATGGGTGGGGATGTTACAATTCTGGAGGTGGGAAGTACAGTGCCTGCACTCTGAAGGATGGGTGGGGATGTTACAGTTCTGGAGGTGGGAAGTACAGTGTCTGCACTCTGTAGGATGGGTGAGGATGTTACAGTTCTGGAGGTGGGAAGTACAGTGCCTACCAAACTGTTGTACATGTATCTTACTCATCAACCAAGATATTGACCAAAGACTACAACCAATATAACCAAAAACTTCGTCTACTATATTAACCAAAAATTACAATTAAAATTACACAGAAATTCTCCTCCTTTTCTCCTGAAAATTAAATTTCGTCCTAGTAGCCACAAGTCGCCTAACAGCGAGTGAAAAAGGACACGAAGACCGGCCTAATTTCTACTAAAAGGTCCTTGACCTTTCCTTGCCGACCGAATTAGTGTTTGGATCACGGAGAACTGACGTTTTTCCGCTACGTTAAGCTGGCGTTTGTTTCCCCGTGATCGTTGTTAGAAGGTAACGAAGAGGGAGGAACGACTGGCCACTCTGAGGCTTCAGTTTGGTATTCGTGGATTTAAAGTTTATTTGGCTTTAGGTAAATGATTTGAAGTTTAGGCTGTGTGTTTGTGTGTCCTTACACAAATACATCATACACACACACACACATAAATTCCCACAAAAATAAGCACACACACCCACATAAACACCTTCACAAACACCCTACACTACCACCCCCAAACACAATCATCTCCCACACCCACCTACACAAAAAACCCATACACAATCACCCAATTACGTAAACTACACACACAACCCGCACATAGAAGAGAGGAGCTTACGACGACGTTTCGGTCCGACTTGGACCATTTACAAAGTCACACTAACACACAGGACAGGTGGAAGGGGTATTTATAAGAAGGCAGACAGGGGAGGGCACAAGAAAGTGGTGGAGGAGTAATAGTGGAAGTAGTAGTGGTAGTGGAAGTAGTAGTAGTGGAGTAGTGGAGTCAGTGGATCCCCACATACAATCATCTCCCACACCCACCTACACAAAAAAACCATACACAATCACCCACCCACACACACAAATCTTTTCAATATATCACTACAAACTGGCATAGTGCCAGACAAGTGGAAAAGGGCAAATGTAATACCTATTTACAAGGCAGGTGACAGGTCCTTAGCTTCGAACTATAGACCAATAAGCTTTACCTCCGTAGTTGATAAATTTATGGAATCAATAATTGCCGAGGCAATTCGTAGCCATCTTGAAAAGCATAAATTGATTAATGAATCTCAACACGGTTTTACTAAGGGGCGTTCCTGTCTTACGAATTTACTAACTTTTTTCACTAAGGTGTTTGAGGAGGTAGATCATGGTAATGAATATGATATTGTGTATATGGACTTCAGTAAGGCTTTCGATAAAGTTCCACATCAGAGGCTACTGAGGAAACTTAAGGCACACGGAATAGGAGGAGAAATTTTTTGCTTGGTAGAGGCATGGTTAACAAATAGGCGGCAGAGAGTTTGCATAAATGGAGAGAACTCAGAATGGGGGCACGTCTCAAGCGGTGTTCCACAGGGGTCAGTTTTGGGTCCCCTGTTGTTTACAATTTACATAAATGACATAGATGAGGGAATAAATAGCAACATAAGAAAATTTGCTGATGACACCAAAATAGGCCGTCCAATTCATTCTAATGAGGACATTAGAGCACTCCAGGATGATTTGAATAGACTGATGCAGTGGTCGGAGAAGTAGCAGATGCAGTTTAATGTAAAACAAATGCAAAGTTCTAAATTTTGGGCGGGGAAATAACCATGCCAATATAAATAAAATAATGTAGATTTAATCCCCTTTGATTGCAAGAAGGATTTAGGGGGTTCGGGTTTTAGAGTAATCTAAAACCCAAAAAGGAAAACCCAACCCGGGGTTTGGCTTTAAATTTTTTTGTTTCGCAAAAAAAAAAAAAAAGCCAAAAAAAACCAGAATCCTTGGCTTCATATCAAAAAATTATAAATAATAGAAGTCCTCAGGTTGTTCTTCAACTCAATATATCTTTGGTTGGCCTCATTTAGATTATGCTGCACGGTTTTGGTCACCCGTATTACAGAATGGATATAAATGCACTGGAAAACGTACAGGGAAAGGATGACAAAGTTGATCCCATGTATAAAAATTTTCCCCCATAAAGGATAGACTGGGGGCCCTTGAATCTGCACTCTGAAAGGCGTAGAATTAGGGAGATATGATTGGGGTTGTATAAAGGGAAAAACAGGAATAAATAAAGGGATGCAAATAGCATTAACAGAAAATATCCAGCCAAGACAGGACTCTGACAATGGTTTCAAGTTGGAAAGTTCAGATTCAGGAAGGATATAGGAAACTTACTGGTTTGGTAATATAGTTGTGGATGAGTGGAACAAACTCCCGAAATTGCCGTCATAGAAGCTAAGACGTTGTGTAGTTTTAAATGAGTTAGATAAATACATGAGTGGGTGTGGGTGGGTGTGAGTTCTGCTGACTGGCTTGTGCTACTAGATCAGATCGTACTAATTCCTTAAGTGGAAGTGACCTGACTATATAAAGTTTACCTGGGGGTTAAATC
>WNWK01031365.1:17500-22754 GCA_009830355.1 Cherax destructor
TAAAAATAATAATAATAATAATAATAATAATAATAATAATAATAATAATAATAATAATAATAATATTATGTAACAATAATAATAATAATAATAATAATAATAATAATAATAATAATAATAATAATAATAATATCTGGGTTACAAACTGATGCACAATTTCTCCTTTTATTTTAGTCTCCGGAAGACCATTCAAAACGGTATTTTATTCTTCAGCCTTGACTTCACAGGTCTTCAGAAGTCTTTACGAGTCCTCCAAGAGTCTTTACGAATCTTCAGGAGTCTATACGAATCTTTAGGGTCTATGATCCTTCGGGAGTCTTTACGGGTGCCGGGAGTCTTCATGAATCTTCAGGGTCTTTAGGATTCTTCAAGAATCTTCTCGGATCTTGAGTTTTCATGAGTTTTCATGAGTCTTCAAGAGTCTTGAGTCTTCGAGTCTTCAAGAGTCTTCAGTAGTCTTCATGAATCTTCAGGAATCTACGAGTCCTCAGTAGTCTTCACGAGTCTTCTTGTCTAACCCTCATTAAGAAGCCAGAATCGCAATGATCACATCAAATACTCTTCCCTTATTATTTTTTTTACAAAGCTATTTGGGTTCCTGGGACCAGAAAAATGATCAAAACAGAAATTGTGCTTGGAAGATTTACCGAGAAGATGGTCTCAGTATTTTTCTTTCATTACTATAGAAGACAACGTCTGGCTTATATTCCATAATTTTTTTTTGTATTCAGTGCCCTGAAGATGTCTAGTTTTTATACGACAATGTTTTTTAATATTTTTCAATACCCTGAATACTGCTTCTGTTTTTTTTTTTATCTTCAATTCCCAGAGACCAAAGTTTACACCTTTACCAAGGTTGGGAGGTATTAACAATGTTGCAAAACTGTGGAATAAATGCTTTGGATAACCTATAAGTTGATGCTTTGGAGACACTTGTGTTCAATATTTAGGTATCTTCCAGTTCTTGATAAGATACTAAAATGTTGCTCAAGTGCTATCGTTTATCACCTGACAACCCCTGGATGAGGAGGACACAAGTGCAAAGATTCACGAAGGGTTTGTTTTTGATGTCTAGGTTGCGGTCCTGAGGACCTTGGTTACTTTAAGTGATCAATGTCAAGTGTTTGTAAATGTAAAGTTTCATGTATCCTGGAACATTACAGGCGTCAGCCACTCACGATACTTTACCTTTTTGTTTTTGCACTGCATAATTTTTCATCCGACCAGACGAGAGTTCCCCGCCAGTACAGCAACAATTGTCTCTAGCTTCGTTCAATTCTTCAAGTCAACTTAAAACAAACCTGTCTAGTGAGGTTACCATGTCTGGATACGGGAATATAACAAACACACACACACACATACACACATACACACACACACGCACACACACATACACACACACACACAAGGTAAGTCCTAGGACCAGTCTTTATTTTAAACATTATTAATAATGAATGACATGACCAGGGATTGACTCAGAAGTGTCCTGTTTGCAGATGATGCAGGAGGTAATGAGGAGAGAATTAATCAGATGAGGATCAGGCAGGACTACAAAGAGACCTGGACATGCTGGACATGGTCCAGCAACCAGCCTACTCAATTTAACCGCTAAAGTCATGAAGATCGGGGAAGGGCAAAGAAGACCGCAGACAGAATATAGGGTAGGTGGCAAAGAATGCAAACTAACTTACTCAAGAGAAAGATCTTGGGGTGAGTATATTACCGAACACGTCTCCTGAAGCACACATCAACCAGATAATTGCTCCAGCATATGGGCGCATTACAACGAGCCTGAGAATAGCATTCGATACCTCAGTAAGGAATCGTTCAGACTCTGTGCACACCGTGTACGTCAGAACCCATACTGGGTGTACGGCTCCAGTTTGGAACTTCCCTCACCTAGTCAAGCACGTCAGAAATTAGAGAAAGTGCAAGGTTTAACAAGGGTTAGTTCAGAGCTAAGTTGAATGTCCTACGAAGAAAAGAATTTGCTTACTTTTCCATAATTTCAATTGCAGTAGAAATTCTATTTAAAAGTGTGAAAATCTAAATGCTGGCACAGAAAAACAGTTTACCAGAAAAGAAAAAAGCACTCAAACCGCTCTAAAACGTCGAAATATGCAATAAAATACGATTTTAGCACATTTCTGAGCTTTTTAATGTTTCATGTATTTTTTGATAATAATATGAAATATTCTATAAAAATATTGATTTTTATAGATTATTAATGGGATTTTTACAAATATGTAAATAATTAATAAATATTAAAAAAATGCTATAAAACTTGATTTTATTGCATTTTTGACGTTTAAGTTTTCAAAATTTTGTGAAAAACTATTTTTAGATAAAATATACTATAGGAAGCTTCTAAGAAAAATTTAAAAATTTTTTTACTTTTCATAAATTTCAATTGCGGTAGAAATTCTATTTAAAAATGTGAAAATCTAAGTATTTTAGCTAAAAAAAGAGTTTTGTCAGAAAAGCATCAAACCGCTCTAAAACGTCGAAATATGCCAAAAAAATGCGGTTTTTAATTTTTTTAGTTTTTAAGGTTTCATGTATTTTCGAAATAATATGAAATATTCTATAAAAATATTGATTTTTATAAATTTTTTAAAGAATTTTAAAATATGTAAATAATTTAAAAAATATTCAAAAAAAGCTATAAAAATTGGTTATTGAATTTTTGACGATTAAGAAGCATTTTCAAGGATTTTCGGAAAACTATTTTTAGATAAAATATACCTATAATAAAAAGCTTCTAAGAAAATCATAAAATTTTCCTTTATTTTCCCATAAATTTCAATTGCATAGAATTCTATTTAAAAGTGTGAAAATCCAAGTATTTTAGCTGAAAAATGAGTTTTCAGAAAGCTCTCAAACCGCTCTAAAACTCGAATATGAATAAAATACGATTTTTTCACACACTGAGCTTTTTAATGTTTCATGTATTTTTGAAAATAATATGAAATATTCTATAAAAATTGATTTTTATAGATTTTAATGGGATTTTTTTAAAAAAATGTAAATAATTAATTTAAAAATTCAAAATGCTATAAAACTTGATTTATTGCATTTTTGAAATTAAGGCATTTTTAAAGGGTTTTCTGAAAACTATTTTTTTAGATAAAATATACCTTGATAAGCTTCTAAAGAAAATCATAAAATTTTGCTTACTTTTTTTACATAAATTTAAATTGCAGTAGAAATTCTATTTAAAAGTGTGAAAAAATGTAGGGGGCAGAAAAACACTCAAACCGCTCTAAAACGTGAAATATGAAAAAAATACGATTTTAGCACATTTTCTGAGCTTTTTAATGTTTCATGTATTTTCAAAATAATATGAAATATTCTATAAAAATATTGATTTTTATAGATTTTTTAAAAGGATTTTTTTAAAAAAATGTAAATAATTAAAATAAATTAAATTATTTATTTTTTGACGATTTAGGGTTTTCAAGTTTTCTGAAAAACTATTTTTAAAAAAATAACCTATGATAACTTTCTAAAAAAAATCATAAAATTTTGCTTACTTTTCCCCAAATTTCAATTCATAAATTTATTTAAAAGTGTGAAATCTATATTTTAAGCTAAAAAATGAGTTTTGCAGAAAAGCATAAACGCTCTAAAACGTCGAAATATGCAATAAAATACGATTTTAGAAAATTTTCTGAGCTTTTAATGTTTCATGTATTTTTGAAAATAATATGAAATACTATAAAAATATTGATTTTTGATTTTTGGGTTTTAAAAATGTAAATAATTAATAAATATTAAAATGCTATAAAACTTGATTTTATTTACATTAGGATTTCAATTTTTGAAAAACTATTTTTAGATAAAATAACTAAAAGGAAGTTCCTAAAGAAAATCTAAAATTTTGCTTAAATTTTCCCAAAATTTCAATTGCAGTAAATTTATTTAAAAGTGTGAAATCTAAGTATTTTAGCTAAAAAAGGGGTTTTGCCATAAAGCATCAAACCTCTAAACGTCGAAATATGCAATAAAATCCATTTTAGCACATTTTTGATTTTTAATGTTTCATGTATTTTTGAAAATAATATGAAAAATTCTATAAAAATATTGATTTTTATAGATTTTTAAAGGGGTTTTTTAAAAAAAGTAAATAATTAATAAAATTTTAAAAAGCTTTAAAAATTGATTTTATTGCATTTTTTTACGATTTAAATTTTCAAGGATTTTTTGAAAAACTTTTTTTAATAAATATAAAAATAGGAAGCTTTTCCCCCAAAAAAAATCATAAAATTTTGCATTTTCCCAAAAAATTTCAATTGGGAAATTTATTTAAAAGTGTGAAAATTAATATTTTAGTAAAAATGAGTTTTTCAAAAGTAAACCGCTCTAAAACGTCGAAATATGAAAAAAAACATTTTTTCCCCATTTTTCAGGGTTTTTAAAATTTCATGTATTTTTTAAAATAATATGAAATATTCCATAAAAAAATTGATTTTTTTGGTTTTTTGGGGTTTTTTTTAAAAAAAAGTAAATAATTTAAAAAATATTAAAAAAAGCTATAAAACTTGATTTTTTTTCATTTTTTTACATTTTTTGGGATTTTCAAGGATTTTCTGAAAAAATATTTTTTTTTTTTAAAATAACCTGTAGTGGTTCCCAAAAAAAAATCATAAAATTTTTTTTTTTCCAAAATTTTTAAAATTTTTGTGAAATTTAAAAAGGGGGAAAATTTAATATTTTGCTAAAAATAAATTTTGAGAAAAAATCAAACCGGTTAAAAAGTCGAAAAATGAAAAAATGGGGGTTTCACATTTTTCTGATTTTTTTGTTTCATTATTTTTAAAAAAATATAAAATTCTAAAAAATATTGGTTTTTTTAGATTTTTAATGGGATTTTTAAAAATATGTAAAAAATTAAAAAAAAAAATTATTTTTTGCATTTTTTACATTTAAGGGATTTTCAAGGGGTTTTTGAAAAAATATTTTTTTAGATAAAATAAAAGGGGAAAACTTTTTAAAAAAAAATATAAAATTTTGCTTACTTTTTTAAAATTTAATTGGGAGAAATTTATTTAAAAATGTGAAAAAGAAATTTTAGCTAAAAATGAGTTTTCCAGAAAAGCACTCAAACCGCTTAAAAAGTCGAAATATGCAATAAAAACGATTTTTTGCACATTTTTCTGAGCTTTTTTAAAGTTTCATGTATTTTTCAAAAAAATATGAAATATTACATAAAAAAATTGATTTTTTTAGATTTTTTAAAGGGGTTTTTTTAAAA
>WNWK01031366.1:0-22753 GCA_009830355.1 Cherax destructor
ACCCCATAATATTCAACATCCCTTGAAAATGGGCAGATACCTGAGGTATGGAAAAGGAAAAATGTCCCCATCTTTAAAAAAGGGGACAGAAAAGAGGCACTAAACTATAAGGTGTCACTTCTGTATAGTGTGCAAAGTCCGGAGAAAATCATCGGAAAAGAATGGTGGGCCCTTGAGCTGAACAGGATAATAAACACCAGACACCGGATTCGGGAAAGGGAAATCCCAACAAACCCCCTGAGTTCTATATTCGAGGTAAGGCAAGAGAGAAGGGTGGGTTGATTGCATTTTCTGGACTGCGGGGAAGGCCTTCGACACAGTTCCTCCAAGAAAATAAAGAATTGGAAAAACGCGTATAACGGGAAGGGCACTGGAATGGATCAGGGAAACCTACAGGGGGAACAACGGTCAGGTCGTGAGGATCACAGGGGCGCCTGTGGCGAGGGGTTTCACGGGGGCGTCCTAGGACCGGGTTTATTTTGGTATTTTAAAATGAAAGGAGGGGATGAAAAGGGTTCTTGTTAGATGAGGGAAATTAATGGGGAGAATAAGGGAAGAGGAAAAGCGGGACTCAAAAGACCTGGAAAAGTTTGACACTTCAGCAACTGGTTTCCCCCAATTAACCCCAAATGCAAAGTCATGAAGATCGGGAAAAGGGGAAAAAGAAGACCGCACAGAGTAAGGCAGGGGAAAAAGGGCTAAAAACCCCCCAAAAGGAGAAAGATTTGGGGTGAGTATAACCCAAGCACGTCTCGGAGGCAATCAACCAAAAACTGCGGCAGCATATGGGCGCTAGCAAACCTAAGATTAGCTTCCGTTACCCAAGGAACGTTCAAACACTGACACCTGAATCAGGCCCATACTAAAATATGCAGCACCAGTTGGAACCCACACCTGGTCAAGCACGGAAATAGAGAAAGTGCGGTTTGCAAAGGTTAGTCCAAACCAGGGGTTGTCCTAGAAAAAAATTAAGGGACTAACAACACGGGGGAAAGAAGGGTAGGGAACAATAACGACATACAAAATCCGGGAAATTTGAAAGGTGAAGGACAGGATTTCCCCAGAGAGGGAAACAAGAAACAAGGGGCACAATGGAAGTGAAGACCAGATGAGTCAAAGGGATGTTGGAAGATTTTTCAACAAAGTGTCAGGAAGTGGAATATTTGGAAAAGATTGTGGGGGCGGGAAACCCAAAATTTTTTAAGACAAGGTATGATAAAGCCATGGAGAGGGAGAGAGAGAATAGGGACAGGAAGAGGGGGGGCCAGGAGCTGAGTCTCGACCCCTGCAACCACAATTAGGTGAGTAACACACACACACACCCACACCACAGCCATGGAAGGTCCCGGGAAACATGGAGAGCCAAGATGGATGTACTGGAAAACCTCACCCATCAACATGTCAGGGACACTCCCAGAGAAAAAGGGGAATGAACCAGCAAGACTGGACCTCTGTTCACCCTGAGCATTCAGACATTGAGAATTTAAAATAAACCCCTTTTGGGAGGACACGTACTGAGTTTGAAACATAGAAATTACAAGTGGAGAGGGTAACAGGAGTGAATGGGAAAAGCCAAACTAAAAGGGGGGGGACTCCCGGTATGAGGAACTTCCTGAGGAGGTTCAGTGGGACGGGGAAATTGGGGGAAAGTCATAACGAAATGATGGAATACGTAACAACAAAATGCAAGGAGCAGAGGAAAGGTTTTTTCCCTGGGCAAAGAAAAATTTTGAAACCAGAACGAGCCCTTGGTTTCCCCGAAGGTGTAAGGAAAATAAGGAGATTAAAAGTGAAGAAAGCCAAAACAGTATGCACAGAAAAGGAGGGGGCTCGGGCAAAAAAAAACATAGCATAAAATCAAGCTGACCCAAAACTGAGTATACCCACATTGGAGGAAGACAACACAAAGACCAGGTGATCAGGCTGATAAAGAAGTGGGAACTCACAAAAAGATTAAGAGGTATGTGAGGAGCTCAACACGAGATTTAAAGGGAAATATTTAAGTGGAGACAGAAGAAATCTGGGAAGACAGAACAGAGCGGGGCACCAACAAGGAATATACCAACAAGTGTTTGGGTATACACAACTGAGGAGGAGGTGAAGAAGTCAAGGACCTTGATACCCAAAGGCGATGGGGCCGGAATCTCCCCGTGGGTCCTTAGAGAGGGAGCAAAATGCTGTGTGTGCCACTAACAAAAATCTTCAAACATCCCTTGAAACTGGGGAACACCGAGGTATAAGACGCAAATGTAGTTCCCATTTTTTAAAAAAGGAGACAGAAACGAGGCACTAAACTATAGACCAGTGTCACTGATGTATAGTTTCAAAGTCATGGGAAAAAATATCAGGGGGGGGTGGGAGAACACAACGGGAAAAAGATTTTAAAGACACCAGCACGATTATGGAAGAAATCCTGTGTCCAAAACCCCTGGATTTTTTTGACAATAACGGGAAATAAGACAAGAGAGAAAGGGGGGGGTTGACTATTTTTTGGGCTGCAAGAAGGCCTTCGACACAGTTCCTCACAAGAGATTAGTGCAGAAGCTAGAGGATCAGGCCTAAACAGGAAGGGCACTGCAATGGATCAGAGAATACCTGACAGGAGGCAACGGTCATGGACGGATGAATATCAAATGGGCGCCTGTGACGAGGGGGCCCAGGGCAGAGGACCGTGCTTTTTGGATATGTGAAAGAATGACGGAAGGGATAGACTCAGAAGTGCCCTGTTCCAGATGATGTGAAGAATTAAATCAGATGAGGACCAGGCAGGACTACAAAGAGACCTGGATAGACTGGACAGTGGACCAGCAACTGGCTACTCGAATTTAACCTGCAGACAGGGGTATAAGGCGGGGCCCAAAGACTGCATTCTCACTCAAGGAGAAAGATTTTTGGGGGGAGTATAATACCGAGCACATCTCCGGAAGCACACATCAACCAGATAACTGCTGCAACATATGGGCGCCGGGCAAAACCTGAGTTTTTCCCAAATACCTCAGTAAGGAATCGTTCAAGACGTACACCGTGTACGTCGGGGGCCCCTACTGAAGTATCAGCACCAGTTTGGAACCCACACCTGGTCAAGCACGTCAAAAAAATTAGAGAAAGTGAAAAGGTTTGCAAAAAAGAAAGGAAAAGGGGGAAAACGGCCTGACGACACTGGAAGACATTAGGGTTAGGGGGGATATGATAACGACATAAAAAATACTGCTGGGGAATAGAAAAAAGGGGGACGAGACAGGATTTTCCCAAAGAGATGGGACAGCGAAAAAAGGGGGGCCCTTGGGGGGGGTTAAAGACTCAGATGAGTAAAAGGGGATGTTAAAGTATTTCTTCAGTCACAGAGTTGTCAGGAAGAGAATAGTCTGGAAAGTGAGGAAGTGGGGGCAGGAACCATACATAACTTTAAGGGGGGGGGGAAAAAAAGGGGGACCTGGTGAAGAGGCGGGGCCAGGAGCGGGTCTCGCCCCCCGCAACCACAAATAGGTGAGTACACACACATACATCTCTGGTAACAACATTGATTCTCTCTGTGATTGTGTCAGTGGACGCTGAACCCGGTACTCGAGTAAGCCTCACCACAGAGCCCCCTTGACACTGCTCAGTTTACAAGCTGAGAGCTGTTATCTTACCTCAATTCGTGTCAAAGCCCAACCTTATTAAATGTATACTACCACCTTCCCAGGATGCTGTTATCGTACCTCAAGTCCTGTAAAACCCCAAACAATCTATGATATACTACTACCTCCCAGGATGCGTTATCGTACCTCAGTTCCTGTCAAAGCCAAGCATAATCTATGATATGCCCCCCCCCGGATGCTGCTATCTTGCCTCAGCTTTTGTCTAATCCCAGCAATCATGATAACCGCCATCCCCCGGATGCTATTTGTACCTAGCCCGATATACTCCCCCTCCTCAGGATGACTATCTTACCTCGCGTCAAAACCCATCCCATTCTTAGGATACTACCATCCTCCAAAATGCCTCCCACAACAGTCGCCAAACACCCAGGTACCTATTTACTGCTAGGTGAACAGGATCAACCGGGTAAGAAGACTTGCTCGAAAATCTTGTCTCGCCAGGATTTAGTGGCCAGAGGCTGTATATCGCCGAGCGTGAGCCACCACCAGCATAATTTTACCTTTTTTAATTACTACTGGAGGTAGGGCTGTTGTATCTGAGGTTCCTGGGGTCATCGCCCTCGCTGCAAAGTTCGGACTAGGCCTCGTAAATTGGAAATAAAATCTGCATGAGAACCATAAAGGGGAAAACACAAAGGTAAATATAAGGAAATTGAATAAAAATCATAATGCCGGGGCTGGAACAGTTTTCAAAAAACTTATGACGACGCTGCGGGCCGTCCTGGATCATTGTCAAGTCATAATTGTGCGAGGGAAAAAAAAAAAACATAGAAAAAACCAAAAAAAAAAAACGGGAAAGGGGTAGTAATAATAGTGGAATTAGCATTTCTGGTAGTAGAAAAGTAGTAGTAGTAATAAATAGCAACAATGGTAATAGAAGTAGTAATGGTAGCAGCAATGGTCGTAGTAGTAGTAGTAATAGTAGCAACAATGGTTCGTGGAGTATTTGTAGTAATAGTAACAACAATGGTAGTAGTAGTGGGATTAGTAATAGCAACAATAGTAGTAGTAGTAATAGTGGGAACAATAGTAGTAGTAGTAATAGAACAATGGTAGTAGTAGTAGTATAATAGTGGGAACAATGGTGGTAGTAGTAGTAGTAATAGTAGCAACAATGGTAGTAGTAGTAGTAGTAGTAGTAATAGCAACAATAGTAGTAGTAGTAATAGTAGCAACAATAGTAGTAGTAGTAATAGCAACAATGGTGATAGTAGTAGTAGTAATAGTAGCAACAATGGGGAGTAGTAGTAGTAGTAATAGCAACAATGGTAGTAAAGTAATACAACAATGGGAGTAGTAGTAGTAATAGCAACAATGGTAGTAGTAGTAATAGTAGCAACAATGGTAGTAGTAGTAATAATAGCAACAATGGTAGTAGTAACAGAAGCAACAATGGTATTTGTAGTAATGGTAGCAACAATGATGGTAGTAGTAGTAGTAATGGTTGCAACAGTGGTGGTAGTAGTAGTAATAATAATGGTAGCAACAGTGGTGGTAATAGTAGTAGTAATGGTAATAACAGTGGTGGTGGGAGTAGTATAGTAATGGTAACAACAGTGGTGGTAGTAGTAGTAATGGTAGCAACAATGGTAGTAGTAGTAGACTAATGGTAGCAACAATGGTAGTAGTAGTAGTAATAATGGTTGCAACAGTAGTGTTGATAGTAGTAGTAATGGTAACAACAGTAGCAGAAGTAGTAGTAATAGCAATAATGGAGAAGTAGTGGTAATTTAGTAACAATGGTAGTAGTAGTAGTAGTAATGGTAGCAACAATGGTAGTAGTATTAGTAATGGTAGCAACAATGGTAGTAGGTAGTAGTAATAATGGTAGCAACAGTAGTGTTGGTAGTAGTAATGGTAGCAGCAGTGGTGGTGGTGGTAGTATTAGTAATGGTAACAACAAATAAGGAATAGTAGTAGTAGTAGTAATGGTAGCAACAATGGTGGTAGTAGTAGTTGCAACAGTAATGTTGGTAAATTAGACACATATGCAACACTTGGGTATCTTTATTGAGGAAACGTTTCGCCACACAGTGGCTTCATCAGTCCATACAAAGGAGAAACGTTTCCTCAATAAAGATACCCAAGTGTTCATATGTGTCTAATTACCAACTCGTCGGTTCTCTGAACCATTCATTTACAACAGTAATGTTGGTAGTGGTAATGGTAGCAACAATGGTGGTGGTAGTAGTGGTAATGGTAGCAACAATGGTGGTGGTAGTAGTAAGGATGTAAGAGCAATATTAATAGTGATGGTATTACCTATGATAGAAGTAATAGCAGTGGAAAAATTGCAATAGTTCATAAGAACACGAGAACAGAAAAGCACTGCAGGAGACCAACTGTCCCACGGACGTGGAACAAAACCCTCGCTGGACATAACCCAGAGTAAAACCCACCAGAAAAATGCCGTGATACACAGTAGGCCTACTGGCTTATACTAGAAAAGAAAAGGAAGCAACGAGGAAAGTCAGAGTACGAGAAAGGCAAAAGAAAAACAGAACACAGGACAGGAGGAAAGGGGAGGAGGTGACACCAGAAAGGTCAGGTCAAGTCACGAGTGTTCTAAGATGAGATGATTTGACAACGTAATGAGAAAGGCGGGGCATCTACAGAGACAAAGCCAAGACAAAGATTTATGTTAGAAATGTTGTGTATAAGGGCTGATTCGACAAGACGGGCGTCTTTGAAGGCTAGAAGAAGGGTAGTTAGTTTTAACAAAGGATTAGTTAATAGGATGGTCGTGATCTCTATCATGTCAGAGAAGATCATTGTTGGTGTCGTCACTTCTTTCTGCTTTTTAAGTCTGTAAGAAAGAGACCGACACTTTCACCATAAAACTGGAGAGAACAAGAGGATCACACAATGGAGATATCACCGAAAACATCAGTGATGGGAGAAGTATGAACTAGATTACTACGAAGAACATTAGTTTGACGAAAATCGAGTTAATATATTGAAGTTAAGATACTGAAGATTGGAAATATAGGGAAAGAAAAGAGCAGGAGATTTTGTAGGAGAAGTGACTTAGAGAGAGAAAAAACTCCGTTTAGCATGAGAGTAGTCAGAGTTTATGAAACGGAGGGCACGGATGCGGAGGGCACGGAGGTCACGGATGCAGAGGGCACGGAGGTCACGGATGCGGAGGGCACGGAGAAAAAGAGAAAAAACATTTTTCTTGATAGATAGAAGACGTTAAGAAAAGTAGTTGAAGTATTAGAGACACGTGCAACAACTGGGTACTTATATAAGACGTTTCGCCAACTAGTGGCTTTATGAATACAATACAGAAGACTTTGGTATTGATAAAATCAATGGGTGGAAAACGTCTAAAGATACCCAGTTCTGCACATGTTTCTAATCTTCAATTGTCGGGGGTATATAATACCACATCAGTGGTGTATAATACCACATCAGTGGTGTATAATACCACATCAGTGGTATATAATACCACATCAGGGTGTATAATACCACATCAGTGGTATATAATACCACATCAGTGGTATATAATACCACATCAGTGGTATATAATAAAACATCATTGGTGTATAATACAACATCAGTGGTGTATAATACCACATCAGTGTTATATAATACCACATCAGTGGTGTATAATACCACATCAGTGGTATATAATACAACATCAGTGGTGTATAATACCACATCAGTGGTGTATAATACCACATCAGTGGTGTATAATACCACATCAGTGGTTATAATACCCATCAGTGGTATATAATACCACATCAGTGGTATATAATACAAAATCAGTGGTTATAATACAACATCAGTGGTGTATAATACCACATCAGTGGGTTTTAATACCACATCAGTGGTGTATAATACCACATCAGTGGTGTATAATACCACATCAGTGGTGTATAATACCACATCAGTGGTGTATAATACCACATCAGTGGTGTATAATACCACATCAGTGGGTGTATAATACCACATCAGTGGTGTATAATACCACATCAGTGGTGTATAATACCACATCAGTGGTGTATAATACCACATCAGTGGTGTATAATCCACATCAGTGGTGTATAATACCCATCAGTGGTGTATAATACCACATCAGTGGTGTATAATACCCATCAGTGGTGATAATACCACATCAGTGGTGTATAATAACATCAGTGGTTATAATACCAATCAGTGGTGTATAATACCACATCAGTGGTGTATAATACCACATCAGTGGTGTATATCCATAGTGGTGTATAATACCACATCAGTGGTGTATAATACACATCAGTGGTGTATAATCCACATCAGTGGTGTATAATCCACATCAGTGGTGTATAATACCAAATCAGTGGTGTATAATGCCATCAGTGGTGTATAATGCCACATCAGTGGTGAAAAATGCCACATCAGTGGTGTATGCCACATCAGTGGTGTATTCCAAACAGTGGTGTATCCACATCAGTGGTGTATTCCCATCAGTGGTGTATAATACATCAGGGTTATAATCCCTCAGTGGTGTATAATGCCACATCAGTTGTATAATGCCACATCAGTGGTGTATAATGCCACATCAGTGGTGTATAATCCCAATCAGTGGTATATAATACCCATCAGTGGTATATTACCACATCAGTGGTTTTAAAAACACATCAGTGGTGTATAATGACATCAGTGGTGTATAATAGAAATCAGTGGTTAAAAAAAAATCAGTGGTGTATAATGAAATCAGTGGTGTATAATACCCATCAGGGTTATAATACCGCATCAGTGGTGTATAATACCACATCAGTGGTTTTAAACCCATCAGAGGTGTATAATACCACACAGTGGTGTATAATCCAAAAAAGTGGTGTATAATCCAAAAGTGGGTATAATACCAAATCAGTGGTGTATAATACCACATCAGGGTTAAAACCAAAATCAGTGGTGTATAATACCACATCGTGGGGTATAATACCACATCAGTGGTGTATAATACCACATCAGTGGTGTATAATACCACATCAGTGGTGTATAATACCACATCAGTGGTGTATAATACCACATCAGTGGTGTATAATACCACATCAGTGGTGTATAATACCACATCAGTGGTGTATAATACCACATCAGTGGTGTATAATACCACATCAGTGGTGTATAATACCACATCAGTGTTATAAAATTTACCACATCAGTGTTATATAATACACATCAGTGGTATATAATACCACATCAGTGGTATATAATACCACATCAGTGGTATAATACCACATCAGTGGTATAAATACCACATCAGTGGTATATAACCACATCAGTGGTATATAATGTAATTGATATCAATAAAAGTGGTGAATGTTCATGACACTGAACAATGTCTTGCTTAATCTGAAGAAAAGTCTGTTATGGAGCGCTAGAAACGAACATCAAGGAAGGAAATAATGAAATTGATTCAAATTCAACTTTCAGCATGATAAAGATTGTTAAGGACGTCGAGAACGGACGGGAAAAGACAAGAAGAGAGCATCGTCATAGCGAAACCAGAGAGAAGGACGCACCATAATAGCAGGAACCAGAACAGTTTTAAAATACACCACGTAAAGATTAGCAGCGGCAGCGGACAGCCAGTACGTAAACATTAGAAACGGGCAGAGGAGAGCCAATACCAACACCAAAAGCTTGGGAATAAAATTTACTTTTGAAAGAAAGAAAATAGCTGAAGTCCACACAAGGGCAAATAAGGTCGAGAAAGACATCAGTTGGTATAGGAAGATGAAGTAACCTTTATTGGCCTTCACTCTGAAAAAAACTGAGAACTTCAAGAGGAACATTAGTGAAGAGAGACTCAACATCATGACTTAGCATCTTACTGGTCAGATGTGACCGTAAACGTTCGATGAAGTCTTGAGAATGACGGAGTTGAGCTGGAGAAAGAGTCAAGAAAAGGAGTGAGAATTTTGGCTTCGCAGGAGACAAGAGGATAAAATTTTACTTTGAGAAATCTCTTGTTCATCGCCTTCCTACTTTTCCAGACTGTAAAATCTTGACAACAATTTCCGTCCTTTAGGTATCAAACTTTTAGCCAAACTAATTTCCATCGTAGTAATCTAGATCATACTTCTGATACTGAATCTTTCCGGTGTCTGCTCCTCTTGTCCTCTTCAATACTCTGATGAAATCGACCGCACTTTTTTCTGACAGACTTAGAGCCCAAAAGTGTCATGCAGACAACAATACTCTTGTCTGTCATGCTTGAGATAGCAATAATCCTTTTACTTAGTTCTCTGTTGAAACTATCTAATTCTTCTAGTCTTCGAAGACGCCGTCTTGTACAACCAGCCCTTATACACATCATTACTAACATACATTTTAGTCCTGACTTTGTTTTCGTGGATGCTTTAACTTCTCAACACATTTTCAAAGGATCAAAACACTAGTAACTTGATCTTTACTTCCTCTCCTTCCCTCATGACCTTTCTTCCGTATTTCCTTTGCTTTTCTGCTGTATAACCCTGTGGTTTAGCGCTTCTATTTGATTATAATAATATAATATTAATAATCCTTTGCTTTTCTCCCCTTCTGACTTTCCTGTTTCTTATTTCATTTTCTTTACTAGCATTAGCCACATGGCCTTCTGTCTATCTCTTGTCCAAAGTTTTTTTCTTATTTGCCTTGTTCTAAGACCGTGGGCCAGTAGGTCTCCCACAGTGTTTTTCTTGTTCTCATGGACCACCACCACCACCACCACCAACTCACACTACTACTACTACTACTACTACTACTACTACTACTAACACTTTCACTACTACCCACTATGCTATTACTCAGTCACTACTACTACCACCACTGCAGCTACAATTACTAACTACTGCTAGTACGCGATTATTACTGTTAATTCTACTAATGCTGCTGCTAATATTACCATTGCTGCTGCTGCTGTACTACTACTACTACTACTACTATTACTATTACTACTCCCTTTCCTCTCCCTCCTCCTCTCCTGTCTTCTGCTTTTTCTCTCTGAGTTGTGACTCGACAAAGGACCAAGAGGAACCAATAAGTCGTCCTAAGTGTCCCCTCATAACTGTAAGTTATTAGTAAATAAGCAGATGTTCGTGAGCTTTACCAGATATCTTACATGTTAATGAAACAAAACCAAAAGATAAGACTTTCTGTCAGAGTACAAATCGTTTAACAGGCTGCCGTTTCACATAAATGCGGGGATAAGATATGACTGAAGTGTCTCACTGACGTTAAACATAACAGGAGAAATTCGAAAATTTTGAAGGATCTGATGAGTGGGATCAGTCACCAGTTAATCCTTCAAGGAGGGAACGTCTTAATTGCCGGTGAAGGGCTCTTGATCCGAGGACTAGAAGCTACCCTTCCCTTCCCCTGGATCAAGTGGGATTACCTCCCATTTCCAGAAGCTTTACGACACCCAGCGAGTTTGATGCTTTCACGTGAATTTAATAATAAGAATAATAATTATAGTAATAAAAATAATTATAATAGAGGTAAAAAATGTTTCGTTTGTTTTAATAGAGGTAAACTGAGGCGTAATTTATTCTTTGTTGTTGTTTCACCAGTCACCTGAGTCTTTCAACAGTCACTTGAGACTGTTTCACCAGTCACCTGAGTCTGTTTCACCAGTCACCTGAGTCTGTTTCACCAGTCACCTGAGTCTGTTTCACCAGTCATCTGAGTCTGTTTCACCAGTCACCTGAGTCTGTTTCACCAGTCACTTGAGTCTGTTTCACTTGAGTACAGATCAGGACACTTACGGAAGGAAAGTTCCGCCACTATTAGCCAAACTTTTCACTTAATAAATGTAATGAACAGTACAAAAGAGATCTTTTCCACACTCACATTGTTCAATACAATATTGTTCTCTTCAACTTGTTCAATACAATATGAACTTCTCTTCACCCTGTTCAATACAATATTGTCTTCCTTCACCTCCTTCAATACAATACTGAACCTGTCTTCACCTCTTCACTAAAATACTGAACTTCACCTGTTCAATACAATAATGTACTCTCTTAATTTGATCAATACAATACTGTATTCTTTTCACCTTGTTCAATACAATATTGTTCAATACATCTTTGTAGTAACAACATTAATTGCAGTAGTCTCTTCGATTGAACAAGGTGGAGTGAAGAACAGTATTGTATTGAACAAGGTGAAGAGAAGTATAGTATTGTATTGAACAAGGTGAAGAGAAGTATAGTATTGTATTGAACAATGTGAAGATAAGATAGTATTGTATTACACAAGGTGAAGCCTGGCCCATGGCCGGGCTCAGAGTAGATACCTCGAAACTCTTCAAAGGCATATCTTCAAAGGTAAGTATAGTATTGTATTGAACAAGGTGAAGAGAAGTACAATTGTATTGAACAAGGTGAAGAGAAGTACAGTATTGAACAAGGTGAAGAGAAGTACAGTATTGAACAAGGTGAAGAGAAGTACAGTACTGTATTGAACAAGTTGAAGAGAAAAACAACATTGTATTGAACACGGTGAAGAGAAGAACAGTATTGTATTGAACAAGGTGAAGAGAAGTACAGTATTGAACAAGGTGAAGAGAAGTACAGTATTGAACAAGGTGAAGAGAAGTACGGTATTGAACAAGGTGAAGAGAAGTACAGTATTGAACAAGGTGAAGAGAAGTACAGTATTGAACAAGGTGAAGAGAAGTACAGTATTGAACAAGGTGAAGAGAAGACAGTATTGAATAAGGTGAAGAGAAGTACAGTATTGAATAAGGTGAAGAGAAGTACAGTATTGAACAAGAGGAAGAGAAGTACAGTATTGAACAAGAGGAAGAGAAGTACAGTATTGAACAAGAGGAAGAGAAGTACAGTATTGAACAAGAGGAAGAGAAGTACAGTATTGAACAAGGTGAAGAGAAGTACAGTATTGAACAAGGTGAAGAGAAGTACAGTATTGAACAAGGTGAAGAGAAGTACAGTATTGAACAAGGTGAAGAGAAGTACAGTATTGAACAAGGTGAAGAGAAGTACAGTATTGAATAAGGTGAAGAGAAGTACAGTATTGAACAAGAGGAAGAGAAGTACAGTATTGAACAAGAGGAAGAGAAGTACAGTATTGAACAAGGTGAAGAGAAGTACAGTATTGAACAAGGTGAAGAGAAGTAAAGTATTGAACAAGGTGAAGAGAAGTACAGTATTGAACAAGGTGAAGAGAAGTACAGTGTTGAACAAGGTGAAGAGAAGTACAGTATTGTATTGAACAAGGTAAAGAGAAATACAGTATTGTATTGAACAAGGTGAAGAGAAATACAGCATTGAACAAGGTGAAGAGAAGTACAGTATTGAACAAGGTGAAGATAAGTACAGTATTGAACAAAGTGAAGAGAAGTACAGTATTGAACAAGGTGAAGAGAAGTACAGTATTGAACAAAGTGAAGAGAAGTACAGTATTGAACAAGGTGAAGAGAAGTACAGTATTGAACAAGGTGAAGAGAAGTACGGTATTGAACAAGGTGAAGAGAAGTACGGTATTGAACAAGGTGAAGAGAAGTACGGTATTGAACAAGGTGAAAAGAAGTACGGTATTGAACAAGGTGAAGAGAAGTACAGTATTGAACAAGTGAAGAGAAGTAAGTATTGAACAAGGTGAAGAGAAGTACAGTATTGAACAAGGGAAGAGAAGTACGGTATTGAACAAGGTGAAGAGAAGTACGGTATTGAACAAGGTGAAGAGAAGTACGGTATTGAACAAGGTGAAGAGAAGTACGGTATTGAACAAGAGGAAGAGAAGTACAGTATTGAACAAGAGGAAGAGAAGTACAGTATTGAACAAGGTGAAGAGAAGTACAGTATTCAACAAGGTGAAGAGAAGTACAGTATTGAACAAGGTGAAGAGAAGTACAGTATTGAACAAGGTGAAGAGAAGTACAGTGTTGAACAAGGTGAAGAGAAATACAGTATTGAACAAGGTGAAGAGAAGTACAGTATTGTATTGAACAAGGTGAAGAGAAGTACAGTATTGTATTGAACAAGGTGAAGAGAAATACAGCATTGAACAAGGTGAAGAGAAGTACAGTATTGAACAAGGTGAAGATAAGTACAGTATTGAACAAAGTGAAGAGAAGTACAGTATTGAACAAGGTGAAGAGAAGTACAGTATTGAACAAAGTGAAGAGAAGTAAAGTATTGAACAAGGTGAAGAGAAGTACAGTATTGAACAAGGTGAAGAGAAGTACGGTATTGAACAAGGTGAAGAGAAGTACAGTAATGAACAAAGTGAAGAGAAGTAAAGTATTGAACAAGGTGAAGAGAAGTACAGTATTGAACAAGGTGAAGAGAAGTACAGTATTGAACAAGGTGAATAGAAGTACGGTATTGAACAAGGTGAAGAGAAGTACAGTATTGAACAAGGTGAAGAGAAGTACAGTATTGAACAAGGTGAAGAGAAGTACAGTATTGAACAAGGTGAAGAGAAGTACAGTATTGAACAAGGTGGAGAGAAGTACAGTATTGAACAAGGTGGAGAGAAGTACAGTATTGAACAAGGTGAAGAGATGTACATTATTGAACAAGGTGTAGAGAAGTACAGTATTGAACAAGGTGTAGAGAAGTACAGTATTGAACAAGGTGGAGAGAAGTACAGTATTGAACAAGGTGGAGAGAAGTACAGTATTGAACAAGGTGGAGAGAAGTACAGTATTGAACAAGGTGAAGAGAAGTACAGTATTGAACAAGGTGGAGAGAAGTACAGTATTGAACAAGGTGGAGAGAAGTACAGTATTGAACAAGGTGAAGAGAAGTACAGTATTGAACAAGGTGGAGAGAAGTACAGTATTGAACAAGGTGAAGAGAAGTACAGTATTGAACAAGGTGAAGAGAAGTACAGTATTGAACAAGGTGAAGAGAAGTACAGTATTGAACAAGGTGGAGAGAAGTACAGTATTGAACAAGGTGAAGAGAAGTACAGTATTGAACAAGAGGAAGAGAAGTACAGTATTGAACAAGAGGAAGAGAAGTACAGTATTGAACAAGGTGAAGAGAAGTACAGTATTGAACAAGGTGAAGAGAAGTAAAGTATTGAACAAGGTGAAGAGAAGTACAGTATTGAACAAGGTGAAGAGAAGTACAGTGTTGAACAAGGTGAAGAGAAATACAGTATTGAACAAGGTGAAGAGAAGTACGAGTATTGAACAAGGTAAGAGAAGTACAGTATTGAAACAAGGTGAGAGAAAGTACAGCATTGAACAAGGTGAAGAGAAGTACAGTATTGAACAAGAGGAAGAGAAGTACAGTATTGAACAAGGTGAAGAGAAGTACAGTATTGAACAAGGTGAAGAGAAGTACAGTATTGAACAAGGTGAAGAGAAGTACAGTATTGAACAAGGTGAAGAGAAGTACAATATTGAACAAGGTGAAGAGAAGCACAGGATTGAACAAGGTGAAGAGAAGTACGTATTGAACAAGGTGAAGAGAAGTACAGGTATTGAACAAGGTGAAGAGAAGACAGTATTGAACAAGGTGAAGAGAAGTACAGTATTGAACAAGGTGAAGAGAAGTACAGTATTGAACAAGGTGAAGAGAAGTACAGTATTGAACAAGGTGAAGAGAAGTACAGTATTGAACAAGGTGAAGAGAAGTACAGTATTGAACAAGGTGAAGAGAAGTACAGTATTGAACAAGGTGAAGAGAAGTACAGTATTGAACAAGGTGGAGAGAAGTACAGTATTGAACAAGGTGAAGAGAAGACAGTATTGAACAAGGTGAATAGAAGTACAGTATTGAACAAGGTGAAGAGAAGTACAGTATTGAACAAGGTGAAGAGAAGTACAGTATTGAACAAGGTGAAGAGAAGTACAGTATTGAACAAGGTGAAGAGAAGTACAGTATTGAACAAGGTGAAGAGAAGTACAGTATTGAACAAGGTGGAGAGAAGTACAGTATTGAACAAGGTGAAGAGAAGTACAGTATTGAACAAGGTGAGAGAAGTACAGTATTGAACAAGGTGGAGAGAAGTACAGTATTGAACAAGGGGGGAAGAGAAGTACAGTATTGAACAAGGTGAAGAGAAGTACAGTATTGAACAAGGTGAAGAGAAGTACAGTATTGAACAAGGTGAGAGAAGTACAGTATTGAACAAGGTGAAGAGAAGTACAGTATTGAACAAGGTGAGAGAAGTACAGTATTGAACAAGGTGAAGAAAGTACAGTATTGAACAAGGTGGAAGAAGTAAGTATTGAACAAGGTGAAGAGAAGTACAGTATTGAACAAGGTGAAGAGAAGTACAGTATTGAACAAAGGTGAAGAGAAGTACAGATTGAACAAGGTGAAGAGAAGTACAGGGATTGAACAAATGAAGAGAAGTACGATTGAACAAGGTGAAGAAATTACGTATTGAACAAGGTGGGAAGTACAGTAATGAACAAAGGGGAAGAGAAGTAAAGTATTGAACAAGGTGAAGAGAAGTACAGTATTGAACAAGGTGAAGAGAAGTACAGTATTGAACAAGGTGAAGAGAAGTACAGTATTGAACAAAGGGGGAGAGAAGTAAAAAGTATTGAACAAGGTGAAGAGAAGACAGTATTGAACAAGGTGGAAAGAAGTACGATTTAACAAGGTGAAAGAAGTACGGGATTGAACAAGGTGAAAAAGTACAGTATTGAACAAGGTGAAAGAGAAGTAAGTATTGAACCCCAAAGGGGAAGAGAAGTACAGTATTGAACAAGGTGAAGAAAGAAGTACAGTAATTGAACAAAAGGGGGAGAAAGTAAGTATTGAACAAGGTGGAGAGAAATACAGTATTGAACAAGGTGAAAGATTAGATTGAACAAAGGTGGAGAAAGTACAGATTGGGAAAAAGGTGGAAAAAGAAGATTGAACAAGGTGGAAAAGAAGTACAGTATTGAACAAAGGGGAAGAGAGACGTATTGAACAAGGTGAAAGAAGGAAGGGGTTGAACAAGGTGGAGAGAAGTACAGTATTGAACAAGGTGAGAGAAGTACAGTATTGAACAAGGGAAAAGAAGTACAGTATTGAACAAGGTGAAGAGAAGTACAGTATTGAACTAAAGGGGAGAGAAGTACAGTATTGAACAAGGTGGAAAAGTACAGTATTGAACAAGGTGAAAAGAAGTACAGTATTGAACAAGGTGAGGAAGTACAGTATTGAACAAGGTGAAAAGAAGTACAGTATTGAACAAGGTGGGGAAAGTACAGTATTGAACAAGGGGGGAAATAAGTATTGAACAAGGTGAAGAGAAGTACAGTATTGAACAAGGTGAGAAAGTCAATATTGAACAAGGTGGAAGAAGTACAGTATTGAACAAGGTGAAGAGAAGACAAGATTAACAAGGTGAAGAAAGTACAGTATTGAACAAGGTGGAAGAAGTACAGTATTGAACAAGTGAAAAAGGTTTTTGAACAAGGTGGGAAGAAGTATTGTATTGAAAAAGTGAAGAGAAGTACAGTATTGAAAAGGTGAAGAGAAGTACATATTGAACAAGGTGAAGAGAAGTACAGTATTGAACAAGGTGAAGAAATACAATTAAAATGAGAAAGCAGATTGAAAAATGGAAAAAATACAATTGAACAATAAGAAGCAATTGAAAAGGGGAAGAGAAGTACAGATTGAACAATGGAAAGTACAGTATGATCAAGGTGGATTAAAGGTTTACAGAGTTTTACTAATGGAAATATTAAGATATGTCAACTTGAAGAAAAAACTTATTGAACAGAGTCAGTTAAAGTCAGAGTAGGTTGAAACAAATCGTTGAAAGGGAGTCAGGTTGAAGAGTCTGAAGAGTAGGTTTAAGAGTCTGTAAGATCAAGGTGAAACTTGCATTAGAGTCTGTAAGAGTCAGGTTGAAAGTCTGTAAAATTAGTTGAAGAGTCGTAAAGTCAGTTGAAGATCTAAGGGGTCAGGTTGAAGAGTCTGTAAGAGTCAGGTTGAAGAGTCTGTAAGAGTCAGGTTGAAGAGTCTGTAAGAGTCAGGTTGAAGAGTCTGTAAGAGTCAGGTTGCAAATGTTGTACAGAGTCAGGCGCAAAAGTCAAGGCGCAAGAGTCAGGCGGAAGAGTCAGGCGCAAGAGTCAGGCGGAAGAGTCAGGCGCAAGAGTGAGGCTTTTGGGAAAGTCCTCATTGAACCAACAGATAACTAATCCCACTAAAAATGAAAATACCTGGATTTGATATTCACAAACAACGAGGAACTAATCCGAGACATAAGTCACAGATACAATATACTCTGACTACAACATCATAGTAGTACAAAGAGTATTGACTCAGGGATAGTTAACTGCAGCACTAATGTAACAGAAGGATGTTCAGTAAGTTTAATTTCAATAACCATAAAATTGACTGGGAAAAAATAAACTAAGAGCTATCAGACATATCCGGGAAATCAGCCTTGAGAGCCTTAAATCCCACCAGTGCCTAGAGAAGCTGAACACAGAAGCATACAAGGTCTGTATTAAACACACCATTGATGAGCCCAGAGTACCTTTTTGATAGGTACAGAAGAAGAAAACGGGTTATTGAATTGCTTAAAATCACAAATTTTCCAACAGAGGAAAGATAACCTTAGCCGAGAGATCACTGAATTAGAGAAAAAACTTAGAATGTCTTTTTAACAGAAGTACAAAGGGAATGGGCCCCTAAGGATATTGCAAGAAACCCAAAATATTTCTATTCTTTTGCAAAATCCACTCTAAGAACTACCTGCAGAAATGGATTATTATTGAGAGGAGAATGTATACTGACGACGAACAGGAAATGAGTAAAATCCTAAAAAGAACAGTATGAGTCGGTGTTGAACCTACTAAATGACAGCAAGGTACAGAATGCAGAAACATTTTTCACCCGCAGAAGGCCGCGCAGACCAGCTAACTGACATTAGTACAAATTCCACAGATTTCGAAAAAGAAATGGATAATATACCCACCCACTCGCACCTGGACCAGATTCATGGAATGCTCTATTTATAAAGAAATGCAAAGTACCACTAGCACGAGCCCTCAGTATTCTTTGGAAAGACCCTAGGTCTAGGTGAAATACCGGGACCTAAAGAGTGCAGACATAGCTTTTGCATAAGGGAGGTAGTAGAGCAATAACTATAAATTACAGACCAGTAGCTGCGACAGAATTTATGTAGGAGAAACAGCAAGAAACCCGAAACACGCCTCAATGAACCATTAATGCATGTGGGAACGATAACCTGAACAACGCCTGCGTACAACACCGAAATTCCAACAATCATCTCATGAAATTCAAAGACGCAGACTAGTAATCAAAGAAACTAATTTCGTAGACGCAAGTGCCTTGAATCAGCACTTATCGCTGTTTCTAACACAATTAACAAAACAAAGAGCTTCACCATCTCTGAAGTCTTAGCAAGAATCCTCCTGAAAACAGTAAACACTGCCATCACATAGCTCTCCTGCTAATTCAACACAAGCACATAGTAGATGTGGAACACTCCTACAGGCTTTCTCATTCCAACCTCCAGCAGAAATATTTGTCTAACCTATTTTTATACTACCCATGTAATTGTTTTATCACCTTTACTCATGTGCAAATTGATTGTTCTACCTTATTATTACTACTAACTACGACTTATATCACTACTACTTCTACCACCACTAGATTACACCTCACTTGGAGATATATATACCCTCTGTGTCCATGTAAAGCTTGTAACGGCTTGAAAAAGCTCCTGGAGAGCGAAACGTTCCACAATAAAATGTCATATTAGTTGCATTTGTGTCATTTTACTTAACATATTGTGGAATTCCCCCAAAATTTTAAACAAATTACCGACGCAGAACCCGGCCCATGGCGGGGAGAGGGACCTCAAGCCATGATAGAAGGTACAAGTCAGGTGCAAGAGTCAGGTGATCCTTCATGTTTGAAGTTTTGGCGGTCTACCAACTCGTTACTGTGTTGTTGGGTGGGTTTACGTTTCCAAATCTGCGATTGTTTTTTCGTTTTCTTGGGAAAAAGAGACAACTGCATCTGACATATTGAGCGAGGTGGGAGTCATGGGGCGCACACGCCTCTTACGATGTTATTCACTGCGCGATTTCACCCCCGACGATGAAAGGCTTTCTAACCCCTTTTCCCCAACGGACTAGTCGGTTTTCCAGTGAATTCCCAACCCCGGTCCATGTGTCCGGGGGGTGGGAATGATTGTTATGAGTAAGACCTCCATCTTGGGGCCCGCCGACCTGACTATATGTTCCCCTTTTTATGTTCTTATCTGTGGTTTATGGTCCTCGTGCAAAAGAATACGATTACACTTTTTTTAGTCCTCCGATCACAATGCGGGGGGGGGAAAAAAGTTGGTTGTTTTCCGATACATCGTTCGCGTCAGAAAAGTTGGCTGGGGAACAAGCTAACGGGGTTCATGCCCATAAAGTGGGGCATATCTGAGAATGACCTACCTTCAATAGTGTGGTCCACCTTTTTTTTCACTGCTTCCGTCATAAATCTGTCCTTATCCCCCTGTATTACTTGAGAATAAGCCAGGGAAGCTAAATGTCGTCCAAAAAGATCAGGTGTTAAAAAAACCCCAAGGGGGGAAAAAAATTTTAGATGATTTTTTTGGGGATCGTAAACTTTTCAGAGCATCGGTAGTTTTGATACCGGCAAAGTTGAAGAATTGGCATTTGTCAACCAGGGCTTTATCAGAAAAAGGGCAAAAAAAGAAGACGAAGATTTGAACATGGGGAAACAGTCCCCCTCCTAGCAGCAGTTAGTCCACCTTTCTTGTGAATCTAATGGACAGGCAGGAAGATGTGGGTTATATAATGAATGATGAGGTGCAGGAGATGCGGATTGTTCAACCCGCCTACCAGTGACTATACTTTCATCTGCTGCACCTCATCTGAGTACTGAGCACCTGCTGTTAGGGGGGGGGGCTGATTACCTATTCTACCTCTTTTTTTTACCCCCGTATTGTACTGAGAAAGCCACTGGTTGGTGATACATCAACATACCCAGTTTACCGCTAATGTTTACCGGACGGGCGTGGGTGGGCAGTACGTAGATGGAAAAATTTTTCGGGCCCCCCCCCGGACCATGACAATATTTTCACAGCTCTGACTTTACGGGGCCCCGAAAGCCACACACCAGATCTGGGAAACGCAGGGGCTTATAGTACCCCTTTTTGAGGTATGTGTGACTTAGTACACGTCGAGGAAGATGGAAAGTTACCTATTCGTCCACACGAGCAAAACACGCCTGCAGGATGAGCAACGTCAGTAACTTGTGTGTGTGGGGCGCAGCGTGACTCCCCCCTCACTTAATGGCCTGGGACAGGACTCGAGTATTTTTCCCCAAAAGAACGAAAATCAAGAGTAGATGCTTGGCATCGTCCACAAAAACCCGACAAACACTATCCAGAAAAACAATGGCATGTTCGTTTTAGCAAGGAACTGTTATGAAGTGTGGGAATATAGGCTAGTAGGCCGCTAGCAGTGTCTTAAACATAAAGATCTTGATGGAACTGACTTGAGTAATGCATTTGATCAGCGTCCCTTATTAATGCCCCTTATCAGTGCATTTTGAATTTTGGAACGATTTAATATTTTTCTTTTTCTGTTATATTTTTTAAAGAAATACATTTTGTAGGTTAAACATTGAACCAGTAAAGATCTCCAGGGCTTTGATGTTTTTTTTATCACTTATGACGGAAGGATCGTCTCCAGTTTCCAGCTAATTATTGTAACCTTCTTCGTCACATTTCACGTCTACACTGGGGTTGGGAGGAATTGGGAAAAGTGGGGGGGAGAGCCTTTTTCTTTTTGTCCTTTCCCCGTTCGTGTTGACAGAGAAGAAGGGAGCCCAGACATTGTTTTATCACCTTAACCTCTCTCTCCCCCCCCTTCTTTTGTATATATATATATATATATATATATATATATATATATATATATATATATATATATAAAATTATATATATATTATCTATCTATCTCAACTCTCTCTCGCCCCTTTTTTTTCTCTCTCTCTCTCTCTCTTTCCCCCCCCCCACACAAATTCACATAATCATCAACCATTTTAAATATCCATTAGTTGTATTCTGGCATCTCATCTTTTAAGGTCGTCTCAAAGGCAATGGTTCCAACAACATTTTTTTAAGCCACTAACTCAGCTAGACAAAAAAAACCCACTCTGAGCCCCTCACTGCCCCAGCCCCCAGCCCCAGCCCCCCCCCCCAGCCCCCAGCCCCAGCCCCCCGCCCCCGCCCAAGCCCCCCGCCCCCCCCCCGGTTTCTGCATTGTAATGTTGCTGTGTTGTGATATTACTATTAGACTATGTCGTAATGTTGCTGTGTTACTGTGACTATGTTTAAAAAGTTGCCATGTAACTGAGTATATTGTAATGTTCCTGTGTGAATTTTGTTGTAATGTTCCTATGTTGCTGTCTGGGCTATGTTGTGTTGTTAAGTTACTGTGTAAAACACTATGTTACTCTAACATCTTTTACTGGTAAGTGTAAAAAAGTAAAAACAACTATGAAAAAAGACTGTGTAAGTTACTGTGTGTTTGCTGCTTTGTATGTGTTTGTAGCTGTACTTATCTAATTGTGGTTACTTGGGTCGCGTCATAGCTCCTGATCCGCCTTTTTACTGGTCGCTACTAGGCCACTCCCTCCCCGCTCCATGAACTTTATTATACCTCTTCTTTAAAACTATGTATGGTTCCTGCCTCCCCTACATTACTTTTCCCGACTATTCCACTTAATGACAACTCTATGATTGAAGAAGTACTTCCTAACATCCCTGTGACTCATCTGAGTTTTTAACTTCCAAGGGCCCTCGTTGCTGTGTCACATCTCTGGAACATCCTGTCTCTGTCTATCTTGTTGATTCCTCTCAGTATTTTATATGTCGTTATCATATCCCCCCCATCTCGCATGTTCTTCAAAGTCGTCAGGTCGATTTCCCCTAACCCTCCTCGTAGGATATGCCCCTTGCTCCAGGATTAGTCCCGTTGCAAACCTTTGCACTTTTCTAATTTCCTGATTTTCTTGGCCATGTGTGGGTTCCAAACTGGTGCTGCATACCCAGTATGGGCCTGACGTACACGGTGTACAGAGTCAGAACGATTCCTTACTGAGATGTCGGAATGTTATTCTTGGTTTGCTAGTTCCCTATGCTGCAGCAGTTATTTG
>WNWK01031367.1:0-22752 GCA_009830355.1 Cherax destructor
CAAACTCCATCTTTATCTGCTATCTCATTTATAGAACCATTAATTCCAACTTTAATGGGCAAAACACTTTTTTGAGTTGTGCAGGACCCCTAGACATAATACCAGACATAAACATCTTTGACATTCCCGTGTCCGACTAAATCTTACAAAATTCAATGCCATAAAGGGGCCCAAAATTGGAAATCCCCCTGAAAAATCTGAACTGCAGCACAATCCTTTTCAAAAAAACCCGTTAAAAACATCTTATCTCATTCCCCCAACCCTGTTAACCTGAAAACTCATCTTGCCCTATCCCCAACAAAATACACTTTTTTTTTTTTTTTTTTTTTTTTTTTTTTTTTTTTTTCAAAATTAAATTTGAAATTTTATTATGCCAATATTCACCATCATTTTTAAAAAAAAATGTATAAAGGAAGGGGATAAAGAGTGTAAAATTATAAGGAATAAGTTTACTGAGTATACCAGGTAAAGTGTATGGCAGGGTTATTATTGAAAGAATTAGGAGGTAAGACAGAAGTAGGATTGCAGATGAGCAAGGAGGCTTTAGAGTGGGTAGGGGATGTGTAGATCAAGTGTTTACAGTGAAGCATATATGTGAACAGTATTTAGATAAAGGTCAGAAGTTTTCATTGCATTTATGGATTTAGAAAAGGCATATGATAGAGTGGATAGGGACAATGTGGCAAATGTTGCAAGTGTATGGAATAGGTAGTAAGTTACTGAAAGCTGTAAAGAGTTTTATGAGGATAGTGAGGCTCAGGTTAGGGTGTGTAGGAGAGAGGTGATTTCTTCCTGGTAAAAGTAGGTCTTAGACAGGGGTGTGTAATGTCACCATGGTTGTTTAATATATTTATAGATGGGGTTGTAAAGAAGTAAATGCTAGGGTGTTGGGGAGAGGGTGGGATTAAATTATGAGGAATTAAATGCAAAATGGGAGTTGACACAGTTACTTTTGCTGATGATACTGTGCTTATGGGAGATTCTAAGAAAAGTTGCAAGGTTAGTGGACGAGTTTGGGAGGGTGTGTAAAGGTAGAAAGTTGAAAGTGAATATAGATAAGAGTAAGGTGATGAGGTATCAAACGATTTAAATAAAGAAAATTGGGTATCACATTGGAGAGAGGGGTTATGGAAGAAGTAAATGTTTTCAGATATTTGGGAATTGACGTGTCAGCAGATGGGTTTATGAGGATGAGGTTAACCATAGAATTGATGAAGGAAAAAAGGTGAGTGGTGCGTTGAGGTATCTGTGAGACAAAAGCGTTATCCAGGGAGGCAAAGAAGGAATGATCTGAAAGTATAGTGGTACCAACACTCTTATGGATGTGAAGCATGGGTTGCAAATGCTGCAGTGAGGGAGGAGGCTGGAGGCAGTGGAGATGTCTTGTATAAGGGCATTGTGTGGTGTAAATATTATGCAGAAAGTTCGGAATGTGGAATTAGGAGAAGGTGTGGAGTTACTAAAAGTATTTGTCAGAGGGCTGAAGAGGGTTGTTGATGTCGTTTTTTTTCTATCGCTTAATTGTTAACTTACTTGCTACACTTTATCGCTGACTGGCGCATAGCCTTTATCGACTCCTGCTGCTTTAGTATTGTACATATTAGAATCACTGAAGAATTCTATCGTATTTCTGCGCCTTTATCAAAGGGCTGGCACTCTGAACTTTCTTTGGTCCCACGGTGGCTTATTTAGCAGTCGCACTCAATAAACAAGCACAAAAAAAAATGGATTATTTGGAAAAAAAGCCAGACTGACTCAGAATGCATGCTTAAGATACTTTGATTGCGCTCGCGTTGGTACGGGCCCACGAAAACCAAGGTCAGAACGAAAACTGGGACAATATTTTGACGGAAAAAGTTGTCGAAAACCAAATTCAACTAAAACCAAATTCAACAAAAACCAAGGTTCCACTGTATCTACATCCACATCCACCACCATCAAGGACATTACCAGTAATAGATAGGACAAGCTTCAATCCTCTGCAGGGATATACATAGTCCTATGTAATGACTGCAGCAAATTATACATGGGCAAACATCCAGAGACCTCCAGACATGTATTTCAGAACACCAGTATGCAGGCAGATCGGACAATTTAACCCTTAAACGGTCCAAACGTATATATACATTCTTACCGCTACTGCCCCGAATATTTTGAAAAAAAAAAAAATATAGAAATGAAGAGCACATTTTTTAAGTGTATTAGAATTTAAAAAAAAAACTAGGGTCAGAAACACCAGATATGAGGCGAGAAGTTGGCTCTGGATGCTCTCCTGACAGCAACAGGACTCCTGCTGCTTTCAGAATCGTTTCCATATACCTTTTTTTTTCATTTTTTATTATTTTATATAATTTTATGTTCTGATAATTACAATTTGTAGTAGTTCTTGTGATTTCATAGCCAATCTGTGTTCTGACAGTAATATTAGGTACTGAAATTGTACTCAAATGATAATAATAATGATTGCATAAATAATAATAATAATAATGAGTGCATAATAATAATAATAATGATAGTCATAATAATAATAATAATAATAATAATGATAGTGCATAATAATAATAATAATAAAAATAATGATAATAATAACAATAATAATAATAATAATAAAAATAAATAATAATAATATGTAATAATCATTACAATAAATTTCAACCCTAAGCATTATGTAAGATATGTGTCACTGCCTTATCTCATCTGATCTCCACTAATCATGACTGGTGACATTTTTGGGGTGGGGTGAGGCTAGTCTTATCTCTTCCTATTAGTCCAGTAATTACAGTGATGACATTTGAAGCTTTCACTGCTTCCCCTTTTTTTGTTACTCAAATTTGTCTGTCTGTATCTGTCTGTCTGTCTTTCTGTCTGTCTGTCTGTGTGTCTTTCTGTCTGTCTGTCTGTGTGTCTTTCTGTCTGTCTGTGTGTCGTCTCCTTTCTGTCTGCTTGTCTCAGAGAGTAGCTCATGAACCAAATGGTATTACGCAGATCCCAAGCACAGTATAACACTTTGCCTGGATTTTTGAGTTATCCTAGGTAATTTACACGATATAATTGTGTTCCTGTGAGATAGAGACAGATAGAGACAAAGAGACAGATAAATACAGACAGACAGATACAAAGACAGACAGATACAAAAACAGCCAATCAGGTACCCAGCTGGCAAGCCAGCTGCTGGCAGCCAGGTGGCCAGCCAGCCAGCCAGCTGGCCTGCCAGCCTGCCGACATCACTTTCCCCTTAAAAGGAGTGTTAATATGACATGACATCAGTGAATCCTTTGTGTTTGCCGCAGTGTTTGCTCTAGCTGGCTCTCAATTTAACTGGTGCTCCCAAAAGGTACTAAGTGGTCCCAGATTTTTTTAATATGGCGCACACCGAGTGTTAGGACCCTTTCTATGCTGACCAGGCATCTCAGGCCAATCATGCCAAATTTGAAGGAATGAAAAATAAAACGTAAATATACGTTTGGGGCAGTAGCGGTAAGAACGTATATATACGTTTGAACCGTTTAAGGGTTAAGGAATGCCTGTGTTCAACACCGAAACTCACACAACTATTTAATCAACTACTGAAACACAAGACTTATCACCAGAGAAGAAAACACTCAATACCACAGAATCCTGGAATCATTACTTATCTGTATATCCAACAACTTCAACCAAAACAATGGCTTCTATAACATAGCTGAACCCCTTGCCAAGAAACTTCTTCATCGTTATCCCACATAGAACATAAGAATGGAAGAATACTGCAGAAGGTTTACTCATATACTTGTCCAATCTCTTTTTAAAGCTACCCAAGGTCCTAGACTCTATCACCCTTTTAGGATTTCACTCATTTCCTGTTCATCATCAATATATGAATCTCCTCTCAATAACGGTCCAATTCTACAGGTAATACTTAGTTTGGGATTTTGCATAGAATATAAATATTTTGGGTTTCTTGCACTATCCTGTATGGCCCTTTGTTCTCTTTGTACTTCTGTTGGGTATGACATCCTAATTTTTTGTTCTAATTCGGTGACCTCTCAGCTAAGACTATCTTTCCTCTGTCGCAGCATATTTGTGTTTTTAAGCAATTCAGTAACCCGCTTTCTTCTCCTGTACCATCTCCTACGCTCTCTCTCTATATCTGATCTTCTGGGTTTCCTCAATGGTACGTGCTTCTAATTCACATAATTTTTTTAATTTATACTCCTATACTCTGGCAGGACAGTGATGGAGTGGTTGATGGTGAAAGTGTTTATTCTTTTTTGGATCACCCTACCTTTGTGGGAGATTGCCAGTGTGATACACAATTTAATTTCATTCACTCTTCTGCACTGAACTTTTCCTACTTCCTTTAGTCTTGTTTCACTTAGAGCTTGGACATCGAGCTTCTTGCCATTCATAACATTCACATTCAGTTTTCTTATCTTTATTACACCCACACACATTCAAACTTACCACCTGGAGTGGGAAGTAGAGTGCCTGCACTCTAAAGAGGGATGGCAATACAGTGGACCCCCGGTTTCGTGATTTTCGTTCCAGTGCCATTACCAAACAAATTTATTTCCATAAGGAATAATGTAAATTAGACTAGTCCTTTTAGACCCCAAAAATACACTTACAAAAGCACTTACAAAAATACACTTACATAATTGTTCGAGTTTGGAGCATCACGAACACCGGAGTCCACTGTATCTGCAGTTTGGAAGGGCATCTGAACTGTAGTACAGTGGACCCCGCCTAACGAACAAAATTCATTCCAGAAGCCTGCTCAAGTGCCATTACGAACAATTTACTTCCTTAAGAAATAATGTCACGTAGGTTAGTCTATTTCAGACCCCCAAAAAAACACTTCCACAAGCACTTACAATATTATACTTCCATAATTGTACGATTTCCGGGGTGTTCGTTGGCGGGGGTCTACTGTATCTATGTGCCTCTGGCAAGACAGTGAAGGAGTGAATGATGGTTAAAGTGTTTTTTTTTTTGGGTCACCCTGCCTCAGTGGCAAATGGACAGTGTAATTAAAACTACCTCCTGTATATGAGCATATGCAAACTATAGTCACTACACAATATAGATTAATTATGCCTTAGCTTAAAGCAGTATTAATGGGTATTTTCTGGCTAACACTTGTAGGGCTGCACCTCCAGTTAAATCTGCCAAGTGACTGAAAAATCTGCTGGTTGAAAATGAGTCAGCATCTGGCAACCCACTGGTTGATAAATGTTTTGCCAGAGCATTGAGCTTTTTTCATTCATAATATTACCAATATCCATATTTTTATGGAGAAAGGAAAGACCAGCAGTTCTTGCACAATTCAAAACAATAAATTTCTGTTTTTCAGCTGTATGTTAATACAATAAATACAATAATACAATAAATACAATAAATCCTCCATTTAATGGACTTTGGAAATACGGAACAAAATATGCTGGATCAGTAGATTTGGAAACGATAGACAAACTCCTTTGGTCACAGAATTGTTCATTTCTGTTACAATCACAGCAAAACAATCTTTTCTCTATCCACTACAATTGCCATTACTGACCACCCTGTCCTCCAAGTTAGTTCGTCAAATAAAGGGTTTACTGTAATTTGTTTGTTTGTTTTTCTTTAAATGCCAGAGTTGTGATTCAGAATTATTTTAGTATATGTTAAAGAAATGTTAAACAGTGTACAGTATGTCAATGATAACTCAATAACAGCTCTGTTTCTCCTGCAGTCCTGTCTCATTATCAGATGTGGAGTCTCTAGATTCTGAGTTTCATCAGTCTCTCTTGTGGGTGAAAGACAATGACATCACAGATATGTTGGAGCTCAACTTTTGTGTTACTGAGGAGATATGTGGACATGTGGTTGAGAAGGATCTGAAACCTGGAGGAAAAAATATTGCTGTTACTGAGAGAAACAAGAAGGTAGTAATTCTAGATTGTCACTTGTATGTTAAAGGAAATTATATTGAGCCATACTCATGATTAGGTTTATATATTTTTCATGTTTTCATTTTCTTGTTGATTGAATTCTGATGCATTATATTGCTTTGTAAATTTATAATGATTAAAAATCAGTTACAGTATCTTTGCAAAGCTTTTTATATCTTCATAATGCAATTATGAATAATGTAGTGTATTCATTTTCTCTTTTATCAAGTTATTAAAGAATTTTTATCATCTTTATGACAGGAATATCTTGAGAGAATGGTGAGATGGCGCTTAGAGCGAGGAGTAAGTGAGCAGACAGAGAATATGGTCCGTGGTTTCTATGAGGTTATTGATCCTCGGTTGGTTGGAGTGTTTGATGCTAGAGAACTGGAATTGGTTATTGCTGGAACCCTTGAGATTGATGTTGCTGACTGGAGGAAGAATACTGAGTACAGATCAGGTATACATTACATGCACTTTCAACATTTTTTGCATCACTTCTTCCTATGTGTTTACCATCAGATTACTTTTCTTATCTTAAACCTTTTGTCAGGTGGTCATCAGTATCAATTCATGCATCTTCATCGAAAGTACTATACTCAAACTTCTCTCTCATTCATAATTAATACTGTCTCATTTTGTCAAATACCATCACTTTTGATTTTATGGACATTCATCTTTAATTTTTCTCTTATGCCATTTAGTTGAAGAATTTCCTTGATGTATTAAGCAAAATTTCACTGCAACTGTGATCAGTGTACAACATTAACTTTTCCCTCTTGTGATGGTGCATGAACTTCTAAATTTCAAGCTTCTAAATTTGAATGCAGAATTTATTGTGATTAGATCTGTCACACACAATCAACCTCAGCTTAATGACCTAGATAAGGACTATAGAAAAGGTTTAATGAGCAAATAAATATGTGCGGACTTAGTTCACTTAATCAAACAACTACCAGACATGGACAAATATCCAATAAAACAGACTTAGTCCACTGTATTGATAACACAACCGAACATACAAAGAAAAAACTAATGCAATTTTTTTTTACACAGAGTTTTACAAGGTTAGGTTAAGGATTCCTAACTTTATTTACAAGCTAAGAGCTGTTACCTACATCAGCTCATTTGAAAGCCCTTTTATTGTTTTGAGACATACAAATATGGAACAGGATGAAGTTGGAGCCATCTGTGGGCCAGCAGTTTCACTTGATCAACTGACTTTGTTTCGTTGATATTATGTTGTACGAACATGTTCCAGACTTGAGTCATCCTGGGAATAAATGATCTCAGATGAAGTGATGTTCTGGAGAAGGGTACAGTCAGAGTGAAGTTGCTGCTTGCTGCCCATCTTGTTGTATAGAAGTTCACTTCTCACTGACCTTGGAGTGGAGCCAAGTGTGGTACTTTGACAATATTGGACTTGTACATAACAGTAAGGCCACCCACATTCCTCTGCTGTTGAAGGCTCTGCTGAAAAGGGACAGATCCATCCAGGCTGGGTCAGGCAATCCAAGAAAGTGGAGCATACTCAAGGTGTCATTGTACTTGTGCCTTGTACAGAATCTTGCAACCTCTACTATCGGCACATGCGAGATATGTCGAATGCTCTAAGCTTCCTGGCCACCTTGTTTGCAAGATTTACAACATGATTCTTCATGGTCTCTTTGTAGTCAAATTTAACCCCAAGGATATCAGTTTCATCCCCAGGTACCAACACATACACTCTACCACTGCTCCAGCATTACCATCATGGTACCTAGAGACCATCATCATCATTTGCTTTGATATTTCTCTCTCTCTCTCTCTGTATATATAAATTTATTTATTTCAGGTTACCATGATTCTCATCCTGTGATACAGTGGTTTTGGCTGGCCATTGAGCGTTTTGATAATGAGCGCGTCTACGATTATTGCAGTTTGTCACAGGCACCTCCAGTGTGCCTTATGAGGGCTTTGCTGCTCTCAGAGGCAGTAATGGTCCTCGGCGATTCTGCATTGAGAAGTGGGGCAAACCATCTAGTTTACCCAGGTTAGTTTACTGCTGTCTTATTGCAGAAACCAATTACAGTAAATCCCCTTGATGAGTTTCAAAAGTCTTACTACTCTCAAGCCCGGCCATGGGCCAGGCTTGTCTGATGCTAGCCTGGTCAACCAGGCTGTTGCTGCTGGAGTCCCACTGCCCCACATATCCATCACAGCCTGGTTGATCTGGCACCTGGTGAAGATACTTGTCCGGTTCTCTCTTGAAGACTTCTACACTTGTTCCAGCAGTGTTTCTGATAACTTATGGTAAGATGTTGAATAGTCAGGGGCTACAAATGTTGATTTTGGACTTCCTCCCATATCTCTCGCTCCAGTATGTTAGGTTAGGTTCCATATTACCATCAACATACCGCCCAAACCCCGGGGTTTAAAGATATTAATCCTCAGAGGGGGTATCTGTAACCGAATCAATTTTTAACCCAAAACAATTTTTCCCCCTAAAAAATAATGGAAAAAAAAAATTAATCCATTCCCGACTTCCCAAAATAGTGGAAATAAAAAAATTTAAACCGTTCCCGACTTCCAAAAATAGTAAAATAAAATATTTTTAGAACTTTTTTACATTAAATAATACACAATTTAATGAAGATTAAAGAAATTACATGTAAAAATAGTACAATAACATGTCCACTTTTTAAGGGTTGTTGATGTGTGGAGGGGCGGGGGGAGGGGAAAGGGATGGAGTATAGTATGCTGGGGGAAATCATAGAATTGATGAGGGTAAAAGGGTAAGTGGTGGACTTAGGAGTTGGAGACAAAGAACTTTGTCCGTGGAAGCAAATTGGGGAATGTATGAGAGTATGTATGTTATACCAACACTCTTATATGGGTGTGAAACATGGGTGGTGAATGTTGCAACATGGAGAAGGCTGGAATCAGTGGAGATGTCATGTCTGAGATCAATGTTTGGTGTGAATATAATGCAGCGAATTCGTAGTGTGGAAATTGGGAGGAGGTGCGGGATTACCAAGACTATTATCCAGATGAAGTTTTCGTTAACCGGGGTCCACTGTATATGTCTAACTTTTTTTATGCTACCCAAGTAATAGCTTTTTATAACCTTTTACTCATGTGCAAGTTGATTGTTTTACCATATTATATTACTACTGCTACTTCTACAACTAATATTACTACTACCTCTAGTTTTACACCTCACTCTAAGCCTATATATACCCTCTGTGTCCATGTATTGTTTGTAACGGCTTGACAAAGCTCCTGGGGAGCGAAACATTGCCACAATAAAGTGTCACATTAGTTGCACTTGTGTCCTTTTATTTTTTAAAAGAGAACCTGGTAATGGATTCATATTAGACAAATTTAGATTTAGAAAGGATATAGGAAAGTAAGGGACCCCCGCATCAGCCGTAATCCATTCCAGAAGGGTTAACCTAAAAAGAAAGGGCCTGAAAGCAAAAAATATTTCCCATAAAATTAATGTAAATACAAGTAATCCATTCCCGACAAAAATATCAACAAAAAAATTTTTTTTTAAAGATTAACTATATTTTACATAAAAAAACAATGAGAACTAAATAAATTGACTAATGAAATGGATAAATGAACATTCAAATACTATTACATACCTTTTTTGAATTTAAGAGAAAAGTATTGTTTGGGGACAAGACAAAATACTCCTTCAGTATGATGCTAATATCACCTCTTCGGTTATTTATCTATCAATTGATTTAATGACATAATAAACAATATAAAAAACATAGAAACCTTTTACACTCTAGAATGAATAAAAAATGTCATTACGTATGTGACTAGTGGTGGCGGGGCAGGAGTTTGTTTGGAGACAGGACAAGATAGTCCTTCAAAATGACACTAATATCAACTCTACGGCTTATTTATCTATCACAGTTCATCTAATATGACATAATAAACAATATTAATAACATAGAAACATGACATATACAGTCAACCCTTGGTTTTTGTTTGTCTCAGTTTTGCCGATTTTGGTTTTTGTTTTACCTTTTTATGGAAAAAATTTTCTCAGTTTTCTTGATGGTAGGGAAACCCGTCCACCAGTGCCCCCCACAACAAAGGCCGGACCCCCACCCACGCACCCCCACGCCCTTGTCACCAATCTAGCATTGTTTATGCTTGAGTGAACATCACCCCAGGAGTTCATAAAAACATTTATTAACACATTGTTTTTGGCCCTTTTATTTTTGTGTGACTAATAAATAAGCTACCATGGGCCCAAAGAAAGCTCCTAATGCCAGTTCTTTGGGAAAGAAAGGAGGAACACCGAGAACTGAAGAAAAAAAAAATAGAAAAAAAAGGATAGTGGTTACGATTCCCATCTCCCAGGATATACAAGAAGGCCCCCTCAACCATCAGTTCCATTGTGGTGAAGAGAAAAGAAATCATGGAAGCTAATGTTGCGAAAGGGGGGAATACGAAACGAAACAGAGATTACAAACAATGGAAAATATGGAGAAATTGTGTTGGGTGGATAAATGAAAAAAATGCTAGTGGGGGATAGGGTAATCCATCAAAGTGAAAAAAAGGCAGTTCATGCCGATCTTGTCAAGAAAATGACTGAAACCAGTGTTGATGTTGATGAATTTTAAAGGGCCCGCAAAGGCTGGTTCGAAACTTTAAGAAACGAAGTGGCATACACAGTGTTGTAAAGGGATGGTGAGGGGCCAGTTCAGATAAACAAGGGGCTGAAAAATTTGTGCGTGACTTTAAAGAATATGTAGAGGCAGAAGAATTTAAACCCCAACAAATGTTTAATTGTGATGAAACAGGCCTTTTTTGGAAGAAAATGCCAAGGAGGACCTACATCACACAGGAGGAAAAGGCACTGCCAGGACACAAGCCTATGAAAGACAGGCTAGCTCTAATGTTGTGTGGTAATGCTAGTGGGGATTTCAAAGTGAAGCCTTTACTGGTGTATCACTCTGAAACTCCCAGAGTGTTCAAGAAATACAGTGTTGACAAGAGTAAATTGTGTGTGATGTGGAAGTCTAACCCTAAGGCATGGGTCACTAGGGAAATTTTCCTGGAATGGTTTAATAAAGTGTTTTGCCCCAGTGTGAAGAAATATCTATTGGACAATAATTGGGGCTCAAGTGCCTCCGGTAATGGACAATGCTCCTGCTCATCCTCAAGACTTGGAAGACCAAATGTCTAAGGATTTCAAATTTGTAACAGTTCTTGCCTCCTAACACCACTCCTCTCATCCAGCCCATGGACCAGCAGGTCATTGCAAACTTCAAAAAACTGTACACCAAAGCAATGTTTCAAAGGTGCTTTGATGTGACCAATGACACTGCATTGACCCTAAAAGAGTTCTGGAAGGATCACTTCAATATCTTCCATTGCATAGGCCTTATACATAAAGCTTGGCAGGGAGTGACTTCCAGGAAGATGAACTCTGCTTGGAGAAAGTTGTGGCCAGATTGTGTCCCAGAGAGGGATTTTGAAGGTTTGGGCCTGACCTTGAGGAGCCTATGGAAGTTGTGGAAAGTATTGTGGCATTGGGGAATTCCATGGGGTTGGATGTGAGTAGCCAGGATGTGGAAGAGTTGATGGAGGACCACAATGAAGATCTAACCACTGAAGAACTGCAACACCATCAAACCACAACTCAGGAAATTGCTTCAGTGGAGGAAGAGAGATGTAAGGTGCCTTCTTCAGAGATTAAGGAGATTTGTGGAATGTGGAGTAGGGTGCATTCATTTGTGGAGGAACATCACACTGACAAAGATGTTGCAATCTGTCTCATCAACATGTTCAATGACAATCTCTCTTCCCATTTTAGGGACATTTTAAAGAGACGCCATACACAGAGCTCTCTGGACAGATATTTAGTGCCACAGGTGTGCAGTGACTCTCAAGCTGGTCCTAGTGGGATTAAAAGACAAAGAAGGAAGTGACCCCAGATGAGGACTTGGTACCTAGAATCCTTATGGGAAGGGATTCCCTTCCAAAAAATAGGTCTCTTCCCTCTCCTCCTCCCTCTCTTCCATCCAGCAACATCAGTCTTCAATAAAGGTAAGTGCCACATTGAATTCATTCATTTGTGCATGTAAATCTATCTTTAAGGCCCCAATTTTTTTTTTTTTCCAAACTTCTGGGTTTCTGGAATGGATTAATTGAATTTCCATTATTTCTTATGGGGAAAATGGTTTTGGTTTTCATCGATTTTGGTTTTAGTTGATCCCTCTGGAACGGATTAAACACGAAAACCAAGGGATGACTGTACTCTAGAATGAATAAAATATGTCATTACGTATGTCACGAGGGTGGTGTGTTGTTGTTGTTGGGTGTATAAGGGCCACTTAGAGCATAAGCCTTACATAGTGGTGGTGAAGGCGGCAGCAGAGGCGGTGGTGTTATCAGTCACCCAACATACATCAAACAACAGTGGAGGAGTTAAGTTTCGTGTTGTCATTTTTCTATCGTTTAATCGCTTAACTTACTACACTGTTAATGCTACACTTTATCGCTGGCTGGCACTATAGTCTTTATCGACTCCTGCTGCTTTAACCCTTTCGGGTTTCGGCCGTACTAGTATGGCTTACGCACCAGGGTTTTTGTCGTATAGACCTAAATTCTAGAATGGGTCTGTGCGGTCAGTGTGCCCAGTATAAAAAAAATCCTGCACCACACAGTGCATAATGAGGAAAAAAAACTCTGACCGTGTTTTTGGTTTAAAACAGCGACTTTGCAGTCTATTTTCGTATAGTATTTATGCTTGTATACTCGTTTCTTAGTCTCATCCGATAGAATGGATGATATATTTCAGAAATAGAGATAATTTGACTGCTTTCACGATGACAAGTACCTTGAAACTGAGCGCAAAGTAGCGAAAATGTTCGATTTTTGCTGATGTTCAGGAGTAAACAAATCACGCCATGCGTCCAATACACATCAACTGGGTAGTCTAATATTCTTGCACAAGTGCGCTGATATTATTTATACCATTTTTACAATGATGCTGTTGTATACATAACAGTAAATCTTCTGTTTTTTGTGAGAATAAAAATTCAAAATGGAAAGCAAAAGTAATGTAAGAGGGGCCTGGAGACGTGACTAATGAACAGATAAAATGTTATTTTAGTGCCAGGAATGTCTGTCTCGTTTATTCTGGACCCTATTTTGAAATTGGCATCTTTTGAAATTTGTGTGAAATTGGCCAAATTGCAAATTTCTGACCACCTTATTGGGTAGTTCAAATCGTAAATTGGCGGTTTTCTTATACTCGCGAAATCGCCGATGCGTAAATGTCATTGATACCGCTAACTTTGTGAGAGCATAATACCGTTAGTTTTCCATCAAATTTCATAATTTTGGTAACGTTATGATCGGAAAAATATTCTCTATCATTTCATAAGAAAAAATAATTTTTTTTTTTTCCAAAAAATTTGCGACCCTGAGAAAGAGTTTCGGAGAGGGCCTTGCACCCCAAAGGGTTAATATCGTCATATCGTAGAATCACTGAAGAAGGCACATTCTTCCTTCTTTTTCAGCCCTTTACCAAAGGGCTGGCACTCTGAACTTTCTTTGGCCCCATGGTGGCTTATTTCACAGTCACAATCAATAAACAAGCACCAAAATGAATGGATGAATGGATGAACATGCAGAGTATTCCTTACTCAACTAGGGACAGATGCAGACTGAGTGTGATACACGTGAGGAAGTGGCATCGCCGGCAGGTTGATGCGTCCCATACGGCCGATAAGCGGTAGCTGAAAACCGGCCTATAAGCGAGTTGGCTGATAACAGGAACGGCCGATAAGCGGATCCACTGTATTGGTTTGAAATAGGGTAGGTGATGAGTGGAACAGTCTGCCTAGTAGGGTTATTGAGGTTAAAACCTTGAGTAGTTTCAAATTTAGGTTGGATAAACACATGAGTGAGAGGAATTGATTTGAATGGGGCTTGCACATGAGTAAATAGAATTATCACGATAAAGATGCACTCCTGAGAAAATAAAGAATTTGATATTGTTTATTTAGACTTTAGTAAGGCTTTTTATAGAGTACCGCACAAGAGACTGTTAAAGAAAGTGGCAGCTCATGGCATTGGGGGAAAAGTGCTGTCATGGATCGAGTCATGGCTCACCAATAGGAAGCAGAGAGTGTGCATAAATGGGGTTAAATCCGAATGGGGACTTGTAACAAGTGGTGTTCCACAGAGATCAGTCTTAGGCCCATTGTTATTTATAATATATATCAATGACCTTGACGAGGGAATTACTAGTGATATGAGCAAATTCGTTTGACGACACGAAGATAGGTAGGATAATTGATTCAAACATAGATGTCACAGAACTTCAGGAAGATTTAGACAAACTTAATTCATGGTCAGAAAAGTGGCAGATGCAGTTCAATGTAGATAAATGCAAGGTTCTGAAGCTCGGGAGTGTCCATAACCCAAGCACTTATAAGTTAAATAACGTAGAACTTAGTCACACAGATTGCTAGAAGGACTTGGGGGTGATGGTAAGCAGCAACCTTAAACCAAGACAGCAATGCCTAAGCTATTTAATAAGGCAAATAGATTACTGGATTTATATCAAGAAGTGTTAGCAACAGAAGTCCAGAGGTTATATTACAGCTTTATACATCATTAGTAAGGCCTCACCTAGATTACGCAGCTCAGTTTTGGTCTCCATATTACAGAATGGACATAAATTCATTAGAAAACATTCAGCGTAGAATGACTAAATTAATACATAGCATTAGAAATCTTTCTTACGAAGAAAGATTGAAGACCCTAAAATTACATTCACTTGTAAGATGTAGAATGAGGGGAGACATGATCGAGGTATACAAGTGGAAAATGGGTATTAACAAAGGGGATATAAATAAGGTCTTGAGGATATCTCTCCAAGAGAGAACCCGCAATAATGGATTCAAGTTAGATAAGTTTAGATTTAGAAAGGATATAGGAAAGTATTGGTTTGGAAATAGGGTAGTTGATGAGTGGAACAGTCTGCCTAGTAGGGTTATTGAAGCTAGACCTTGGGTAGTTTCAAATTTAGGTTGGATAAATTCATGAGTGAGAGGGGTTGGATTTGAGTGGGGCTCGCACATGAGTAAATAGAATTGTCAAAGCTTATTTCTTGGGTAGCATTGAAAATTGGATTGAGCAAGTGTTCTATTAGTGGGACGGATTGTGAAGGACGTGCCTAGTATGGGCCAACAGGCCTGCTGCAGTGTTCCTCCTTTCTTATGTTCTTATGTTCTTATCAAAGCTTATTGCTTGGTAGCATTGAAAATTGGGTTGGGCAAAAATTCTGTTAGTGGGATGGATTGTGAAGGACCTGCCTAGTATGGGCCAACAGGCCTGCTGCAGTGTTCTCCTTATGTTCTTATGTAGAACCCCAATAACAACATATGTGATGTCAGGTAACATTGATGTATTTGCCATAACTGAGACGTGGTTCAATACAAAAATGGGACATGCCTGCGAATGTCATATACAGGGTTTTAAATTGTTCCAAGTAGACAGACGTTCGGGAAGGGGGTGGAGTGGCACTGTATGTCCGAGATCGCTTGAACTGTTGCATAAAAAAATAAAGCTGAAATAACACATACAGAGTCTGTCTGAATAGAATTTTCAGAGGGGCATGAAAAATTTATTTTAGGTGTGATATACCGTCCCCAAACTTAGATAGGGAGGAAATTGTTAACCATAATGCACGATAACGAGTTATTCTGGGAGACTTCAACTTTAGTCAAATTGATTGGGAAATTTTTTTACTGGGAATTTTGAATCTAACCCCTTTTTTGAAGTAGTTCAAGATTTTTTTTTAAGCAGTTTGTGACAGAACCTACAAGGGGGAAAAAACCGCTTTACTTAGTTCTGGCAAACAAGGAAACCCTTGTTTAAAAAAGAAATTACAGAGGAACCCCAAGGACCACAAATCAATTTCCTTTTGGGATTGAATGGAAGTTTCAAGTGGGATAAATTTAGAACGGTCCCAGATTTTCGCTTAGCAGATTACAATGGGCTTAGAGAACACTTATCATCTGTGGACTGGGGTAATAAGAAATAAGAAAGGAGGAACACTGCAACGGGCCTTGGCCCATACTGGTCCATATCAAAACCAACCCACCAACAAAAATTTTTGGGAACCCCCCCCATCCAAGCAAGAAGCCCTGACAACACCCCCCAACAATGTGCAAGTCCCGTTCAAACCCAACCCCCCCACTCACAAGAACAAAAAAATAAGGAACACTGCATCAAGCCAACTGATCCACAGTAGGCAATACCCAAAACCAATCCCACAAAAAAAAACTCCTACCAACCCACCTCCCCATCCATGGAATATGTTTTTGATAATCAGGGCCATAAAATATACTGAAGGATGAAGCACCTGGTCCATCACCAGGGCACTGAATATCCCAAGCCATGATCATCACCAGGGCGTTGAAGGAGTTGAAGCACCTGGTCCATCACCAGGGCACTGGCCAACACCGGTCCATCACCGGGGACTGAGGGGCCAACACCTGGTCCATCACTAGGTGCTGAGGGAGCCAAGCACCTAGTCCATCACCAGGGTACTGAAGGAGCCGGCACCGGGTCCATCACCAGGGTACTGAAGGACCCGGCACCGGTCCATCACCGGGGTACTGAAGAGAGCTATCAATATGACTTTTTTCGAACACTAAAATGCGCCCAAAGAACATTTACCCCATATAAAGAAATTAGATCAATAGAAATGACCCAAATGGAAATAATAGGCTCAAATATTTTTTGGGGCAAAAAAAAGGAATTTATAGGCCTATAAAAAGAGGTGAGGGTCATCTTATGAATCAGTATATTGACATTAAGAGGACTTTAAAAAAGGGATAAAAAAAGCTAAACGGACTAAAATTAAAATTGCTGGGGATTCAAAACTAACCCAAAAGTTTTTTCCAGGTGTATAGAACAAAAGTTAGAGATAAGATAGGCCCCCTTTAAAAAAATAATTATGGGTATCTTACTGAAAAAGGAATGAAATGTGCTCATTTTTAAAATTTTTTTTTCGGCCTAGGAAGACACTAATAATATCCCAAGAATTAGGTATTTTAGTGGGCCTGAAGAAGATAAATTATGTAGTATCACAGTCACTAGCGAAATGGTTATCAAACAGATAGATCGTTTGAAGCAAAATAAATCGCCAGGTCCTGATGAGCTTTTTTCAAGGGTTCTAAGGAATGCAAAATGGAACTCATACAGAATAGACTTGGAGTCATGGTAAGCAGGAATCTAAAGCCAAGACAACAGTACCTAAGTGTGCGCAATAAGGCTAACAGATTACTAGGATTTATTTCAAGAAGTATAAGCAACAGAAGTCCAAAAGTTATTTTTCAGCTCTTACACATGTACATCACTAGTGAGACCTCATTTGGGTTTTGGCTCAGTTTTTTGGGCTCCTTACTACAGGATGGATATAGATTCATTGGGGGAACATACAAAGAAGAATGACTAAAATGATTTACAGTATAAGAAATTCCCCTATGAAGATAGATTAGAGCGTTGAATCCCACCCCGGAGAGATGTAGAAGAGGGAGATATCATGAGGGGACAAGTGGATGATGGGCATAAACAAAGGAGATATTAATAAAATACTGAGGATATCAACGGGGAAAAACCAGAAATAACGGATTTAAATTGGGTAAATTTAGATTCTTTCTTATGTTCTTGGCATAGGACATGTGGATCAGCTAGGTTGTATGGCTATGTGGGTTTTGTGGGCCACTAGCACAAACAGCTTGTTGATCAGACAGATAACAGGCTGAGTTGTGGGGTAGAAGAGCCCTCAAAACTCGTCACAGATAAAAACAAAGGCAAAAGCCCTCAAGGCTCCAACTACCTAAATCACAGTAAATTTAGTCCTGTCTAAATCACAGTATAGGGTCACTAAAGTGGACATTATTGCTGAAAACAACACAAATTTGGAATAATGCTATACCAATATGTATACATAATTTTACCTCATGTTATACAGTATGTATTATAATTGTTTTTGTGCATTATAGTATTTTTTCATTTTTCTGGTCAAACGTTTTTATAGTTTTCTTAATAACTTATATTAATTTTAAGTAAACTATTTCTTTTAATGTTTATTTTTATACCAGGGCTCCACATGTTTCAACCGTCTTGATCTCCCGCCTTACCCTTCTCCGGGGATGTTGTACGACAAGTTGCTCTTGGCTGTGGAAGAAACATCAACATTTGGCATTGAGTGACCATATCTTCTTAATGCTATAAATCGATGATCAGTTGATGCATTTGCTTTTAACTGATCATCAGTGGTGGAATAAAGTATAAGAATCTTATTTTTGTGAAGTCTGGTGAATTGTTAATAATCCTAACACACATTGTTATCAGGTATTTTGAGCCTCATTAAGAGTTTTGAAAGGAGTGTCATAAAATGTTATGACCTACTAATTTTTTTTCATATGGTGTACTTTATAAATCATGCATGAACCTCCCTTGTAATGTAGTCACCACAATTTTACATTACATTATTAGTCATACCTCTTGCCAGTGCAGTATATACTTTTTATTTATATATGTTTTCAAGCTTATAATATGAAGATTATCTTGAAGTATATTGGGTACACGAAAAATTGTTCTGAATTCTGTGTTTGTAGGCTATGTTTCGCTCACCATGAGCTCTGCCAAGCCTCTGTGATATAACTGGACAGAGTAAGGATATGTATAGTGAACATGTGTAAGGGCCTGTGTACAAAGGTAACACCAAAAAAATTTAACAATAGAGATGTACAAAGAAAGGTAAAGCATAGGTTTAACAATAAAGTTTTACATAAAAGACATGTCGTAACATCTCACCGCTATATTTGACTACTGCAGCTGTTTTGGGCGATTGTTCCATAGATTTGTTTGCTTAATAATTATTCTTATGTTGTTCCATTTCATGAGATGACTATGAAAGTACAATGAAACAAAGGTTTGTGCAAGCATATTTATACCCCTAATATATGTTTCAGAATTTCTAAAAGTTTAACCAATATACATTTTCTGGCAACTTCCACAAAGAATAATGTAAATACCTGCATCACTGTTTTTATGATTGCCTGCTTTAGTTCTAGTTAACACTTACGATGATGGTGATATTGGCTATAGCTATTTCAGTGTTACATAATGAGAGAGCCTTGGTTATGTTCTCAAGTTTCATTGTGTTAGGGAGTATGATACAGATTTTGAGGTGATTTCAATACATGATATATTGATTATACACAACGCTTTCTCTTTACACTCCCTGAGAAAATAAGAAGGGAACTGCAATTCTATAAAGACTTCTAGGTATTCAGGACTATTAATTGTGTGTGCATGAAGGAAAAAATTGTATTACCACTTCCTGTTCAGTTTGTATATTCTAGTTAAAATAGAAATGTAGCAAATCCTTTTTAATTAGTAGGCTTTTGATAGACCTGGAGTGGTTGTTCATCAGATTTATTATGTAAGATATCCAGGAAGGGCATTTTATTCTCAACTTCTTCCAGAGGGATTTGGTTAGAAGATTGTACTTAAGTTTTTTCTTGCAGTGTTCAGTTTTCTGGGAGCAATGATAAGAATGTTGACTTAATGAAACCTTGTTATGTTATTGAGGATGATGTTAGTTTAGTTTTCTGCCTCTATATGCTCCATGAACACATTGCAAGAGCCCTGTTGATGGGTGAATCCATTCTGTCCTATAACACTGTAGAGATTGTCATTGTAGCTGAAGTACCTACTTATGTAATAACAGGGACAGGTGGTATGTGTGTTTTTGGGATCCTGTACAGTAAGTTCTCACTTGATATCTTTTGGTTCAACGTCATTTCGTTATAACGTTGATGAGAAAAACTACATAATTCCGCCACTGCCACTGTCTTATGTGGAGTTTGCATGTTCTCTCCATGTCTGCATGGGTTTTCTCCAGGTACTCCGGTTTCCTCCCCCATCCCAAAGATGTGCACTTTAGGTTAATTGGCATGTTTATATTGTCCCAGTATGAGTGAGTGTGGGTGTGCTTGTGAGTGTGCCTTATGATGAAATGGCATCCTATTAAGGGTTAGTTCCTGCCTTGTGCCCTGAGCTGTTGAGATAGGCTTCAACCACCTGTGACCCAGAACTGGAATAAGCTGGTTGGAAAATGAATGAATGAATAAATGAATACAATTTTTTTTTTCATCAAACAGGTCATATCCCACCAAGGCAGGTTGACCTAAAAAGAAAAACAAAAGTTTTTCTTTTAAATTCAGTAATTTATACTAGAGAAGTTGTTACTATCCCCTGAATACAAATTATTGTAAAATAAAATTTGTAAAGTATACGATAATCATACAATTCACGACAATAAATGTTGCGGTACGAAAGCACTCAATGAACCCGCCATATTTATTATTGTTTGTTTTTTAACTGCGTGATGGTAGGAAGTGCTCCTTACAATTTTTGCTTTGCAATCATTTATTCCTTGATTTAACCCTGTAGCAATGAGTGCTAAAGATGTACTGTGCACCCCTGATGTTTATATCAATTAGCCTATGGTAAAATTGGTTTCATTATGTGTCATTTCACTTAAAGTCAAGTTTCCAGAACCTATCAATGACATTAAGTGAGGACTTACTGTACATCCAAGCTGGTTTCGTATTGTTGAGAATCAGGTAAAGAAGCTTCATCTTATGTTTATTATACAGTACTGTATTTAAAAATCTGTCACACTGTAAAGGAGCTCCTTGATGAGGAAACTACATGGAACTCCCAAATACACAAAAACTAGCTGTTGACCCATCACTCCTGGTATTGGTAGTACCCTACAAAAGTTGTCAGGTGTCTTGGTTAAGAACCTTTCCTGTTTGTTGGGAACCATTAAGAATGAGCACTGGAAGAATTCAGGAGACTTGCTTAACAGAGTTGGAGGCATCAACATTAGGAGCAAGAAGTTGGTGAGTCTTGAATTGATGTTTTTTTTCACAAAGGTATGTGTTAATCAGGCTTGCTCTCTCTTATGCATGACAGTTCTCTCTCTCCAGGAATTGCTTCAGCTACAGTGCTAATCTCTACAGTATGGGAATTGGTTCACTTATCACTGCAGCTCTTGCCAATTTGTTCATGGAGCACATAGAAGCAGAATGCTGAACTTTCATCATCCCAGCAACATAACCCGAGTATATTATGTCGACAACATACCTATCATCAAGCCCAGAAGGATGGAAATTGCAGACCTAAGGAAAAATTAACCAAGTAGAATAATCTGTCTAGTTCATATTAGATGTAGAGCACAAAATCCTTTCCTAAATTCCTTACTCCATAAATCCGATGACCATACACTGAAGTTCCAGGTTTATCAAAAAATCACAGAATTAGTAGCTTAGAATACCTTGAAGGAGAATGCACCTACATTACAAAAGTCTTTACAGAATTGCAGTTACCTTCATATTTTCTGAGTGAGTGAAGGAAGAGAGTTTTGCACATAATCAACACACTAACTACTGAAACAACTACTAAAACTTGTATCATACTCTGCAACACCTGTGTAGCTGAGAACATAACTAAGGGGGCCTTATTATGTAAATACTAATGTAATTATAGCCAATACATCACCATTAAAATTTAACTATAACCAAAATAGCCAATCTTGGAGGCAGTGATGCTGGTGTTTACTTTAGTTCTCGTGGAGGGTGCCAAAAATATATGTTGGTGAAACTTAAAAGAATTTGGACACATAAGGATGCATAAATAACCATAACAACGTGTGTGATTAATCACAGTTCTTATGGTCACCTAATGAATGGCACAATGTCATCAGGAGAATAGATCTACACAGGATACAGTGTTTAGAAGTATAACGCTTAGCAATCTTAGATACAATTTCCCATAACTAACAATATCATATCTGAAGTAAAGTACAACCTTAATTTAATGGACCCGGAATTAATAGGCTCCAGATATAACAAAAATCTGTGGCTGGACAAAATTCAAACAACGGACAAAGTTTGTTAAATCTAAAATTGTTCGTTATTGATACTGTTTAATGGGTAAATTTATTTTGGATTTAACAACAAAATTTCTTAAATCCATATATTTTTTGTTTTTGTTAGGATTATGGAAAAAATATCTTATTCAGATTTAATGAACAGCTGTAACAGTCAGCCCTTTCCTCAGTTAGTCCATTAAATTGAGGTTCACTTATCAAGAATAATGTTGTGACCCCACAACATGGCCATCACCTAATGCATGTTATACATGTGCAAGTCTATTGTTAAATTTATACTTTACCTTTAACCCTCAGGGTCGAAAAAATTTTGAAAAAAAAAAACATTTCTTATGAAATGATAGAAATCTTTTCCAATGATAGCGACAACAAAAGTATGAAATTTGATAGAAAACTTACTGAATTATGCTCTCGGTTATCGGTCTCGACGATATTTATGCATCGGCGACTTCGCCCACATTGAGCCCTATTTTTGGCCAATTCCAATGTTCCAGTCTACTAAAATCATAGCTATTTCGCTAGAACTCCATTTCTTCTATCGATTGAGTACAAAAAACCACTCATTTACCAATTTCAACTACCCAAAAAATGGTCAGAAATTGGCAATTTGGCCAATTTCACACAAATTTCAAATGATGCCAATTTCAAAATGGGGTCCAGAATAAACAAGGCAGACATTCCTGGCACTAAAATAACATCTTCTCTGTTCATTAGTCACGTCTCCAGGCCCCCCTTACATTACTTTGCTTTCCTGGTGCGTAAACGTAGTAGTATGGCACCGACCCTGGTGCGTAAACGTACTAGTACTGCACCGACCCAAAGGGTTAATTGGGAATTTGTTTA
>WNWK01031368.1:0-22752 GCA_009830355.1 Cherax destructor
GTACCAATGTACATACAAATACATTATATTGGTCTCACACAAAAAAGGTTATTAAAAAAAAAAAAGAAAAAAAGAAAATATAATATTTAGTATGAGCGGATAAAGCGATTTCCCCGTGGCTTTTCACTTTCTGTCAACTTCCACTCTGTATCGGGAAGTATTACCTTTTTTTTACTAAAACACTTAAAAAAATTTTTTTAAATTTTGGGAAAAAAAAATAAATTTTTTTTTTTTTTAAAATTTTTTTTCCCCCGGTGTGATTAAAAAGGAGGGGGGGTCCCCCTGGTGTTTTAAGGATCAGGGTCGGGGCCCCAAAGTGTGAGTTAAGGAGGGGGGTCGACCCTGAGGGGAGTTAAGGATGGGGTCTCACCCAAAAAGGGTTTAATTACGGGAAAAACACCTGGGGGCTTTTTGCCCTTGTCTCACTGGAGCACAGGAGACAGGTTACATCATAATAAACCACCCCCGGGGTGGGGTTGAACCCGCGTCAAGTCTCAAAACTCCAGACCATCGCTGATCATGTTTTTCAACCCCACCCCATGGTATGGTTTTTTCCAAATCATGTCATTACGATTTCGTGTCATGTTGGGGGCTTTGAGGGATGTGTGGGCCTTGGGAAAATATGGGGGGGAAAAAAGATCCCCTCAATTGGTTAGGGAAAATTTTACAGGGTGAAAGGGGGTCCACCCCCTTTTTCCCCGCCTGGGGTAAAACGTTAGTAGGGGTCCCCCCATGATGGTTGGGGAAAACGCGTGACCTCTCGAAAAGGGGACTTGTGACCCCCGAAAAGGGGCCCCGTTTAAAAAAGATTAAACAAGTGTATTTTGATACTGACCCCGACCCCCGGCCCCCGTTTGTTTTGACCCTCGGCATACTATACAACTCAAAGGCTGAAACAGACAGGTGGTACTGGGTGAATCAAAAACAATAAAACCCCTTATAACTTTGAACTGATCAAGATTAATCTTACTCGCACTTTTGGGGAGTTAAAAATACATAAGAAAAATTTTAAAGGGGATCTAGATATAATGGATTACATAAATTACAATTTGCAAATTTGACGATCAATCTTTTTATTTTTTGCACTTTTCCCCTTCTGGGAAAAATAAATATTTACAGGAAAAGTTTTAACAGGAAAGATAAACTGGTTAACGGGGGTTATCTGTTAAAACTCAGAACTCGGGGGAAGGACTTGAACACACAAACTTTTTTGCTAGACCCCAAATCTAAAACCCCAAAACACACAGTCAATAATTGGTTCTAAAACTGGATTTTCAATTTTCTATCTTTAGCTCAAACCCCAATATCATTTCCCCCTACGGGGGGGAATAAAAAACCCGGGTTTTTTGATTAATTTATAAAAAACTTTCCTACTGGAGGAATAAACAGGCTCGGTGGGGGGGATGGATCCCCCGGTTGAAATAGTTAGCTCAATGACACAAATTTTTGGCAAAGGGCTGCCATTTCCCCCTTCTGCAGGTAAAATTTTTCACCAGACTTTTTACTCTAAAAAGGCTTACTGCCCAACTGGAAAACACTATCTGGAACACGAGGAAAAAAACTGGCACTCTAGTGAAGGCACTAACCCCCAAGGGGCTTTTTGCAGGCGGGAGGCGCCCCCAAGAGATGGCATTACAATTTAAAAGGGGGGTTTTACAAGGCGGCCCCCTGGAGGGGAAAAATTAACTACTTGGAATTAGTGGCTTTTGGAAGACTCAGTACTCAAGGCGGGGGGTTTCCCCTACCCCCGGGGGGCTGGGGGACTATCTTTTATGTCCCCTTTTTTTGAGTTGGAACACAGGCGGTGACAAATTTCCCCCTGCCTGGCCGCACAACGCTTTTTAGGTAACATATGGCTTTAAAAATTTTAACCGTCTGTAAACTCTACGGTTTTGGAGACCTCGGATCCCAGTTGATAACCCCCCCAAAGGACAACTAGGTCTTGATTTCTGCCTGCCCCGGTAATGACTGTAATTGGGGAAACTCCGGGCAAATCCGATTAGAAGGTCACCCGGGGGAAATAATTTATCAAGCAAGGAAAAAAATGGGAAACCCCCCCCTTGGATAAAGAAAAGGAAAAAGTCCGGGCCTCGACACGTAATGGAGAACCCCAACACCAGAAGGGTGGACACGAGCTGGTTTTTTTGAGAAAAAGGCATGTTTTAGCTGCTTATCTCTAAACAAACTAGCCTGATGATATTTGTGCCCCCCCAATCCATAAACAATTGGGGCGGGTGCACCATACCGGGGCCTTTTTCCAAGGGGCCCTTTTTTTTCATGAACTTAACCCAAAAGGGGCTTGAAAAAACCCGGAATCCCGGAAAATTTTGTACACAGAACAAATTTTGGGTAAAGGGTTTTTAAAAGCTTGGACTCCGGGGGTTTTTTTTCAGAAAAACGGGGGGCTTGCTGGCTTGGGAAAAAAATTTTCACCCCCGATTTTGGCTTGGAATCTTGTGACAAACTAGGGACAACAAGGTAGAAGCTGGGAAGCCTTTTGACGGGAACTGGGTGGCTTTTTTTTGGCCAAGGGAAACCCCCCCCACTCAACCTTTTCCCCACAGAATTTGCAAAACCCGGGGGAACCCCCCTGGTTTAGCAAAATTAAAAAAAGGAATTACGACCCCGGGGGTAAATGTAGATATGTAGACTTCTTATGTCAAAAATCTGGAAGGGGGTTTGTTTTTTTGAAGTCTACCCTCTATAACTTCGGGCCCCTAAAAATTCGGCCCCCGCTGCTCACCACTTTGGTGGGTCTTGGGGGGATATATGGGGGGCAAAGATACCCGCTGGGATGGGGTTCGGTATATTTACAGTAAGGAAAGGGGGGGTCCAGCCCCCTTCTGTCTCGCCTGTAGGTCTAACGTTAGTGGGGGCCCCCCCTATGATAGGCTGTGCACATTTTGAGCCTTTTTACGCCCCCGGGACTTTGGCCCCGCAAAGGGACCAGCTTTTTTAAAAAAACCTAAACAATGTATATATAGATACTGAAAATACAAGGGGGGTTGAGCCCGGAAGGTTCGTCCCGGGGCCTGCTAGCGGGGGGTTCATCTGGGAAAAAAAGGCATTTTGGACACAGTGGTTCCAAACCAACCTTCCCCTGGGTAGAAAATACCAATTGGATGAATCTTATTCTTTTCGGCCCCTGGCTAACGTGATCTGGAGTTTTTGAAGGGGTCTCTGCCGGGGGTTTTTAACCCCCCGTGGTATGGGGTTTTTTGCAATTGTGGCTTTTAATTTTTTGATCCTTACCCCCAACTACACCTGGAAAAAAAAGGGGGAATTTTGGCCCCCAAACTGCCCGGGGAAACCTCCTTGAAAAAAAAATATTTTGGAAAAGATGCAACATACCCCAGTGTCCAGTGGCGCCCGCCACTGGGGGCAAAAAGAAAAAATTTTAAAGGCATAAAGACTGTTTTGGGGCCCCCACCAGCCAAAAGGGGTTTTCCCAAAACACCCCCGGGTTTTTTTAAGACCACTGGTTTTTAAGACCCCTGGTTGTCTTCAAGTCCACCTGGTAGTCTTTAAGACCCAGGGTTTTTCTTTAAACCTCAGGTTTTTCTTAAAAACCCCCTGGGTTTAAGCCCCCCCAGTTGTCTTCAAGCCCCTTTTTTCTTAAAACCACTGGTTTTTTAAGATTCCCAGGTTTTCTTAAAAAAAAACCCGGTTGTCTTTAAACCACCTGGTTATCCAAGAAAGGTTTCTTCAAGCCCTGGTTGTTTGGAAGCCCCCCTGGTTTTCTTGATCCCATTTTTGTCTTAAAAACCCTAGGGGTTTTTTCCCCAAACCCATGGTTTTCAAGACCACAGTTTCCAAAACCCCCCGTTTCTTCAAAAACCTGGTTGCCCCTTAAAGACCCCCTAGTTGTTTCAATCCCCCGGTTTTCTTCAATTTTTGTCTTAAAAACCCCCCGGGTTTCTTCAAACCCTGGTTTTTTCCCGGGCCCCCCGGTTTTTCTTCAACCCTGGTTGTCTTCAAACCCTGGTTGTTTTCAAGCCCCCCCGTTTCTTCTAGATCCATGGTTGTATTAAACCCCCCGGTTTTTCCCCAAACCCCCGGTTGTCTTCAAAAACCTAGTTGTCTTTAAGCCCCCCTTTTTTTTAAGCCCCCTTTTTGTCTTCAAGCCCCCCAGGTTTCTTGGGGGGCCCAGATGTCTTAAAAACCCCCCGGGTTTTCTTCCCCCTTTTTGTTTAAAAACCCCCGGGTTTTCTTAAAACCCCCCCAGTTGTTTTCCCCAAAACCCCTTTTCAAACCCAGTTTCTTCAAGCCCCCCGTTGCTTTAAGACCCGGGTTTTCTTTAAGACCCCTAGTTTTCTTCAAGACCCCTTGGTCTTAAAAACCCCTTACTTGTCTTAACCCCCAGTTGTCTTTAAGCCCCCCGGTTTTATTTCAAACCAAAATTCGGGGCCCCAAAACTGTTCAACAGCCCCCACCGGCCCAAAAAAAGGGGGGGACAGTGTAGTACAGTAGTGTTGTACAGTGTTTTTCAGTGGGTTTTTACAGTGTAATACAGTAAGTGTTAACGTAGTTTGTGGGTTTATAAGATAGAAAGTATGGTACAGTGTAGTACGGGGTGGTACAGTAGGGGGACAGTAAAAAGTTAGTGTAATACAGTGTGGGGCAGTAAAAACGTATGGTACAGTGTTTTAATTTCAGTGTTATACAGTAGTGTTGTATGTGGTACATTATGGGGCTATGGAAAAAGTGTAAATTTGGTACAGTATGGTACAGTGTTTTTAAATTTTGGTACAGTTTCAGTGTGGGGCAGAAAATACAGTATGGTACAGTGTAGTACACTTTGTACGTATGACAATTTTGGGATTTACAGTGGGGGACAGTATTGTACAGTTAGTACAGTGTTTTACTATTTTCAAGGGGAATTAGTACAGTTTTGGGTAAACAGGTATGGGACAAAGTAATTTGGTACAGTATAGAAAAAGTGGTCGGTATATTGGGTGTGGCCCCAGTGTGGTAGTGGGGTAAGTGGGGTAAGTGTAGTACAGTGGGTACAGTATTTTAAAGTGCCACCTTTGTTCTTTTTTTGGGGAAATTCTTTTTGGTTTTTTTACAGTGGCCCCGTTGCTGGGGGGGTATGTTTCATGTTTGGGTTGCCAGTGGGGTTCCAAAATTGTCCCCCACACCCCTTGTTTTTTGTAGTTGGGGTGCCCCGTGGCCCCCTTACCCAGGTCCCACCTGTAATTTTTAAAAGTTATATTGGTGTCTGTACCTTCCCAAAATTTTTCCCCACCTGGAAGATGGAACATTTAAAAAAAAATCTTAACCCCCTGATTTTTTTTGGCTGTACCACCTGGAAGGTGGTCAAATCCGTCCATAATTTTTATTTTGACAAATGACAATTTTACCGACTTTGGGGAAAATTTTAGGTATTCTGATGATAATTTCGCTAATTCAGTTACCCCGGCAGTATTTCTTCGTTTGTGGACGGGGCACAAGAAACTGCCAATTTAACTATGTTTAATATGTAAAAAGGGGGAAGGGAAAATTGGCCCCAATTGGGCCCCAATTTTCACAATAAAAAAAAACCAGTTCAGAAATATCAAAAATTTTAACATTTTTGGCCCTAAAACATTTCTTTTTTATTAGTCATGTCCTCAGGCCTCCCTAGGCCCCCCCGGGGCCTCCTCAACCCCTCTCCTATATTACTTTTTTACTTCAATTTTCATTTTTATTTACACAAAAATGGGAAAATTTATTTCTCTGATAAAAAAAATTTTGCCGGGAAAAGGTTGCTCATTTTTAGAGCCTAATTAAATTTGCCTAAAAAACCCCCTAAAACAGGTTTTGGGGGTTGTGGGGCCTTTTTCCCCCCCGGGGAAAAAATATTTCCCTAGGGGCTCAATTTCAAGCACTTCCGGTCCAAAAATTCTCAAAAATCATCTCTTTTCCCCAAAGTATGTTTTCCATTCTATCAAATGATGCTAAAAAAAAATCAAAAAAACCATTAAAACCATCCCAAAATACCCCCCAACGTTGCTGTTTAAACCAAACCCAGTCCGTTTTGGTGTCTTTCATGGAGGTGGATCTCTTTACACAGACCTCATATCTGGCCTAAATTCACCCATTCACAGCCTATCTGGGTGGGGCTGAGCTCAGGTTAAACCTGTCGGGACTCTCAAAATCCCCGCTTCCCCCTACATTAAAAACATATTGCAGTCTTCTGTAGTGGGGGTTCCTCTGGCAAGGGGGTGATGGGTGGTGATGAGGAAAAAGTTTTTTTTTTCGGTCACCCCTTTGGGGGAAATGGTCATTTGTTATCACGAGAATCTATTCTTATCATCCCCGCAAAAGCATGATACAAAAGCAGAACTGGGATCGGGTGTTTGGTTTAAAACCACCGACCGAGATTTTTTAGATGTTTTTTTGGAATTGGGGTTTTTTGGGATCAGCTGATAAATGGCTCTACTAAAAGTGGTTTTTGTAATTTAGGAAAATATTTTTGGGCCCAAAAAGGGGAAAAATTTTTTAAAATTTTTCAAAAATTTTCAGGGGGGTAAGGCCCCCACAACCCCCCCTTTTTTGGGGTTTTTTAATAATTCAATTATTGGAAAAGGGAACTAAGGATGTCAAGTAGTCTTCTAAACTTAACCTCTGGTTAAGTTTAGAGAAATTCAAAAAAAAGTCTATTTCTAAAGATTAAATCCCTTTAAATTTTCCTAAGATGGGGGGGTTTGAAAGTACCAAAAACCCCTGGACCCTGGATTTGGGGATTATTTCGTTTTTGAATGCTGTTCAAGTGCCATTGAACAAAATTTTTTCCCCCAAGGGAAAAATGTAAATTAGATTAGTCCATTTAGACCCCCAAAAAAAAACTTACAAAAATACCTTGCATAATTGTTGAGTTAGGGACCTAAAACCGGGGTCCACTGTCCCTACTTACGTTTTTGGTTTTTGGCAGTCAGGTACTAACCTCAGTGTCGGTCTAGCCAGGTACTAAGGGTGCCGGTTGGGGTAAAATTTTAGGCCGGGGCCACAGTGCTGCCTTTTTAGGTAGGAAAGGGTGGGGGGTACCCCCGGTTGGGGCCCATTGGGGGCAGCCACACCCGCCCCCCTGGGCCCCCTGATTGGTCAGTGCCGGCCCCCTTGGGGGGTGATCCCCTTAGGGCCCCAGGGAAACGGGTCAAAAAGGATGGACTCTAAGCATAAATTTTAAAAAGGGATATTGTTTTAAATAAAAAAATACTGTATTAAACAATTCCTTCATTTAGTGCGTACTTGTTTTTAAAAACCTCGGACTTATGACCCCGGGTATCTGACCCCTATGCATATCTAAATGTAATGTATATTGAGCTGATTTCCTCTCTTTTTTTTTATTACTATACAGTAAAACTTATAAACATTTAAAAATATACCCAAAAAATTTTAAATGGTGCAAAGGTCACATTAAAACAATATCAAGATGGTTTTCAAAAACCCCACTACCATTATAATATGCTCCCCCATGGACAGGAATTCGTTTAACGTGGTCTTAGGAGAAACTCCCCGTTAAGTAAGGAAAGGCTGTATTAAAGTAGAATCTCATGCTAATTTCATACCTAAACCCCGTCACACAAGATAAGGGATTTTAAACCTTAACTCCTTGAGGGTCCAGACCCCGGTCTGAAAAGTGTCCACGGGGCCCAAAATTTTCAGAAAAAAAAAATTTTATGAAATGACAGAGAATTTTTTTCCGTGGTAATGAAACAAGAATATGAAATTTGATGGAAAATTGATAAAAAGTACACTATCGAATCACAATATTTATGCATCAGCGATTTCACCCACTTTAAGACCTATTTAGGCCAATGACATGGTTCCAGTTAACCAAATTCTTAGCCATTTCACTAGTATGTGTTCCATTTTATTGATTGACAAAAAGATACTGGCCAATCAACATTTTGAACTACCCAATAAGTGAACAGAAATTGGAATTTGACCAATTTCACACAAATTTCAAAATAGGGTCCAGAATAAACAATGCAGACATTCCTGGCACTAAAGTAACATTTCTACTTTTCATTAGTTATATTTCCAGACTTTACACATGAATTTCATTTTGGTTTTGATTTACAAAATTTTTTATTCACACCAAAAATAAAGATTTACTGATATACAATATTGTAATAATTGTATAAATAATATCAAGCGCATTTGTGAATGCATATTAGACAATAAAAGTTGACACATGTTGGACGCGTGGCGTGGTTTGTGTACTGTGGAATATCAGCAATAATTGAACATTTTCGCTACTTTGAGCTCAATTTCTAGCTATGCTTAGTCTTTAAACCATTGAAAATCCTCTCCATTTCTGTAATATATCTTTCATTCTGTCAAATGAGACCAAGAAATGCAGAATACAACCATAAAACCATTTGAAAATACACCACAAAGTCGCTGTTTTAAACCAAAAACAGTTGCGTTTTCTTTCCCATCATGCACTGCGTGCTGAAGGATTTTTTTTATGTGGTGCACACTGACCACATAGACCTATTCTCTCATATCTAGGCCTAAATTTACCCCTCACAGCCTATGTGAGTGAGTTGATGGCGCAGTAACACCACATGGACCCTGAAAGGTAAATATACACCATACACCTTGATACACCACATACACACCTTGATACACCACATACACATCTTGATACACCACATACACCTTGGTACACCACATACACACCTTGATACACCACATACACACCTTGATACACCACATACACACCTTGATACACCACATACACGTGGTACAGCAGTAGAGGAGTGTATGGAGTACCTGCAGTGGCGGAGGAGGGAGGGGACGACTCCGGAGTAGCGCTGGACACAGGTGACAGTGATGGTAGTGATGGAGGACGTCACTGTGTGATGACCTCAAGTGGCTGTATAGTGATGACAATGATGACACTCCCTCACCACACTCATTACACTGTTGTTCATCATAAAACTCATTATTATTATTATTATTATAATAAACTTATTACTATTATCATTATTATTACTATTATTATTACTACTGTTAAAATTACTATTATCATCATTACTATTATTACTATAATCATTAATATCACTATTACTATTGCAATAAATTTCTGTAATGAACACAGGTGCTGGCATCATGGGTTCTTGATCCATGGTGCTGGCACCCAGATCAAGAACAATGGTGCCAGTGCCAGGATCAAGACCATGGTGCCAGTGCCAGGATCAAGAACCATGGTGCCAGTGCCAGGATCAAGAACCATGGTGCCAGTGCCAGGATCAAGAACCATGGTGCCAGTGCAGGATCAGAACCATGGTGCCAGTGCCAGGATCAAGAACCATGGTGCCAGTGCCAGGATCAAGAACCATGGTGCCAGTGCCAGGATCAAGAACCATGGTGCCAGTGCCAGGATCAAGAACCATGGTGCCAGTGCCAGGATCAGAACCATGGTGCCAGTGCCAGGATCAAGAACCATGGTGCCAGTGCCAGGATCAAAAACCCATGGTGCCAGTGCCAGGATCAAGAACCATGGTGCCAGTGCCGGATCAAGAACAATGGTGCCAGTGCCAGGATCAGAACCCATGGTGCCAGCACCAGGATCAAGAACCCATGGTGCCAGACCAGGTTCAAGAACCATGGTGCCAGTGCCAGGATCAAGAACAATGGTGCCAGTGCCAGGATCAAGAAACCATGGTGCCAGCACAGTATCAAGAACCCATGGTGCCAGCACCAGGATCAAGAACCATGGTTCCAGTGCCAGGATCATGAACCCATGGTGTCTGCCCCAGGATCAAGAACCATGGTGCCAGCACCAGGATCAAGAACCCATGGTGCTGGCACCAGGATCAAGAACCCATGGTGTCTGCACCAGAATCAAGAACCATGGTGCTGTTGCCAGGATCAAGAACCCATGGTGCCAGCTCCAGGATCAAGAACCCTGGTGCCAGTCCAGGATCAAGAACCCATGGTGCCGGCCCAGGATCAAGAACCCATGGTGCCGGTGCCAGGATCAAGAACCCATGGTGCTGGTGCCAGGATCAAGAACCCATGGTGCTGGTGCCAGGATCAAGAACCCATGGTGCTGGTGCCAGGATCAAGAACCCATGGTGCTGGTGCCAGGATCAAGAACCCATGGTGCTGGTGCCAGGATCAAGAACCCATGGTGCTGGTGCCAGGATCAAGAACCCATGGTGCTGGTGCCAGGATCAAGAACCCATGGTGCTGGTGCCAGGATCAAGAACCCATGGTGCTGGTGCCAGGATCAAGAACCCATGGTGCTGGTGCCAGGATCAAGAACCCATGGTGCTGGTGCCAGGATCAAGAACCCATGGTGCTGGTGCCAGGATCAAGAACCCATGGTGCTGGTGCCAGGATCAAGAACCCATGGTGCTGGTGCCAGGATCAAGAACCCATGGTGCTGGTGCCAGGATCAAGAACCCATGGTGCTGGTGCCAGGATCAAGAACCCATGGTGCTGGTGCCAGGATCTAGAACCCATGGTGATGGTGCCAGAATCATGAACCCATGGTGCCAGTGCCAGGATCAAGAACCCATGGTGCCAGCACCAGGATCAAGAACCCATGGTGCCAGCACCAGGATCAAGAACCCATGGTGCTGGTGCCAGGATCAAGAACCCATGGTGCCAGCACCAGGATCAAGAACCCATGGTGCCAGCACCAGGATCAAGAACCCATGGTGCTAGCACCAGGATCAAGAACCATGGTGCCAGTTCCAGGATCAAGAACAATGGTGCCAGTGCCAGGATCAAGAACCCATGGTGCTAGCACAGGATCAAGAACCCATGGTGCCGGCACCAGGATCAAGAACCCATGGTGCTGTTGGCAAGATCAAGAACCCATGGTGCCAGCACCAGGATCAAGAACCCATGGTGATGGTGCCAGGATCATGAACCCATGGTGCCAGCACCAGGATCAAGAACCCATGGTGCCAGCACCAGGATCAAGAACCCATGGTGCCAGCACCAGGATCAAGAACCCATGGTGCCAGCACCAGGATCAAGAACCCATGGTGCCAGCACCAGGATCAAGAACCCATGGTGATGGTTCCAGGATCAAGAACCCATTGTGCCAGCACCAGGATCAAGAACCCATGGTGCCAGCACCAGGATCAAGAACCCATGGTACCAGCACCAGGATCAAGAACCCATGGTGCCGGTGACAGTGACTGGATTAAGACCCATGATGCTGGTGCCAGAATCAAGACCTATGATGCCGGTACTAGAATCAAAACCTATGATGCCGGTGCCAGAATCAAGACACATGGTGCCAGTGCCAGAATCAACAACACCATGATGCTAGTGAAAGAATCAAGAACCCGGTGTCGGCACCAGACCTCACCTTCCTGAGCAGCTCTGCCTGGCGTGCCGGTGCCAGGTCGTGTGTGCGCCGCATGTGGCGCCGGAGTGTGGCCTTGGACTGACCCACAGCGCCACAGAGCCGGCACCGCAGCCCTGGAGCTGGAGCCACGCGGTGAAGCGACTGAGGTGCGACCGCAGTGCCGTACATGTTCTGTACTGCTTCACGCACAGTGTACATGCATACATGACCTGTAATACGTATACATGATTTGTTGAAACACATATATGACCTCTAATACACGTAAATGTCCTATAACACACGTACACAACCTGTAACAACACGCGTACACAACCTGTAACACACATACACAACCTGTAACAACACACATACACAACCTGTAACAACACACGTACACAACCTGTAACAACACACGCACACAACCTGCAACAATACATGTACACAACCTGTATTAACAAGTAATAATCTTATCTACACTACTGGGGTCGTCCGACACGCAATCATCAACTGTGGAAAGCAGACGAGGGGCCGGAACGACCCGAATCGAAGTGGTCGGACGACCTTACCGGCTCCTTCTTCTCCCCGGCGGCTCGTTCCTCTGCTTCAACTCCCCGGCCACCACCGCCGGCCTCGGCCGTAAGTGGCCGTTTACGCCGCTGCCTCTCATCCGCTCTGACCCTTCTGTCAACTTCCACCGCTCCTCTGACCTGTTGAAAAAATCGATTTTAAGATAGAAATACCTGGATATATTCAATTATAATCCAGGAATCCTTATACAGTAGGGCCCTGCTTTATGGTATTTCGCCTTATGGTGTTCCGCTAATACGGACATTTCAAATTATGACCAAAACTCTCCATACAGCTCCCCCCACCCGACTCTCTAATACGTTCACCGCGCCCCACTCGGCCTGTATATATTTTATATGTACAGTGGTACCCCGAGTTTCGTACTTTATTCGTTCCAGAAGGCTGTTCGAGTGCCGTTACCGAACAAATTTGTTCCCATAAGGAATAATGTAAATTAGATTAGTCTGTTTTTTCAGACCGCCAAAATAAACTTACAAAAGCACTTACAATAATACACTTACATATTTGTTTGAGTTGAGAGCTGTACAAAACTCGGGTACCACTGTACTCTGATAATTATACAAACTTATGTGTACCTGTACCTAAATATACTTACTGTGCTGGCGTGCAGGTACACATTAACATCACTAAGAGTGTCCCTCTTGTCTTGATGCCATAGTAATAATAATAATACTTTATTTAGACATGGCACAATGATACATAGTTGGGTAGACATGATACATAGGTATAAATGAGATGTACATGCCAAAAGCCCCTAATATGCTGTGCATTGCGGGCATTCTTAGGACTATTTAATAGTAGACTACATGGTAAAAATTATGGTTGATAATTTATAAAATAAGTACAATTGCGTATCTAAGTTATAAAGTTTGAATATAAGTTGAACATATCAATTTAAAGTAGAAATAATAGTGAGTGGGGTAAAAATTTTAAAAACAATTTTTAAAACCCCAGTTAAGTTTTTTCATTATAATGAAAATTTAGGGAAATAGTTAGCTTAGTATGTTTTTATTCATAAGGGGTTTTACATTTAAGTGATTATTTTACTTTTTGGGAATTTTTGAAAATTCATTTAGCTTTGGGTGAAAGGTGTTTTTTGCTCGTTTTGAATTGGGGTACGGGAAAGGGTTTTTTTAAACTGAAGGTAATGAATTAAATTTTTTCCTTTATATCATTAAATTTTTTCCCCAAGTTTAGATGGCCCGGGGGAACAAAAAATTTTGATCTTGTCTAGTGTTATGGTCATTTTCCTTTTAAAAATTGGTAAGAAGTTTGAGTGGGGGGTTTAAATTTTGCATGGGTGTTCTTGATTAATGGCACAGTAAAAAGTATGAATGTTTGTAGGGTTTTAGTAATTTAGGTTTTGAATATTGGTGGAGTTTTGTTTTGGGGTGAATGTGTTATCATTCTAACTGCTGCCTTTTGTTGTGTTATTAGTTTTTCTGAGATGAGTTAAAAAATTTTAGGCCCCTTCCGATTCCATAGGTGAGGAAAGGGGAAATGAGTGGGTGATATAGGGAGGGGGCGGGGTTGTGGAACATAGTCCGTATCTTGGATAGTATTCCCGGTCTTTGGAACTTTCTTGAAATTTTTTGTATATGTGCCCCAAAATTTGGGCCCCTGTAAAGGGTGGTTAAAAATTTTTCCCCTCTGTGATTTTTGTGATAGGGGACCCGTTTATCAAAAATTGTTAAGGGGTTGCATTTGTAGCTCTTTTCCCCAAACCTTGGATAAAATGGGTTTTTTATCAATATTAAAAGAAAGTTTGTTTCATAAATAAAGGAATTTTTTCGAAATTAGTATTTAATTTGGCTAGTATGTCTTGGGCGGGGGTGCGAGATAACGTATTAGTATCATTTTAAAATAGTATGGGTTTGAGTTGTTGAGATGCATTTGGTAGGTCGTTAATGTAAATGAAAAAAGTGGACCAAAACACTTCCCTTTTGGGACACCTACTGTAATAGTTTGCGTGGTAGGCTAGCTCCTTTTTGTGTAAAATATTGGTTTCTGTTCAAAGGTATGATTTTAGGGATTAAAAGTGTTTCTTATCCCATAGTGTGATAATTTTAGGTGTAACAGACCCTTTGGTCAATTTAATAAAAAGTTTTAGTAAATCAATAAAAAGTTTTCCCTGGGTTTTTTTTTTTCTAAAAAGGGTGAAAAATTTTTCTAACATTTTATAATGGCATTATTTGTTTTTTTATTAGGCCTGAATCCAAATTGACGGTGGTTAAAGTCGTTTTTTGGAGGTGGGTGGGAATATATTTGTCTATGAATTAATGTTTAAAAGTTTTTTTGGAGAAAAGGGGAAAGTTAGATATCGGCCTGTAGTTATTTCGGGTCTGTTTGATCTCCCCCTTTTATGTTGGGTGCCCCTCCTTTTTTATTTTGATGGGAAGGAGAGGATTGTGGTTTTGAAAAAAGTGTTGCAAAAATTTTGGTGAAAACTTGAAAAAGGGTTTTTGTATATAAAGGTGGTAAGTTATTTAGGTCCCCTGCTTTTTTTTTTAAATTTTTAAATTAAAAAGTGAAACTTCTATTGGGTTGGTGGGGCGGAAACTGTGTTCGGATAGGTGCCATTTAGATGGGGTTAGGGGGATGTTTGAACTTGGGATTTTTCTTGCCAGCTTTTTTCCCATGGTGGAGAAAAATTTGAGTTTGCTGTTTTTTAATAAGGGGGGGTAAGGGGGTTTATCTGGGTTTTTTTAGCTTGATTGTTCTGTTTGTGGATATCTTTTTTTGTTCCTAAATTTCAGATAGGGTTTTTCCCGGTCTTTTTTTATCACCCTTTAAGTTATTAAAACTGTTCTCCTTTGTACAATTTTTTTACCTTCTTATCAGACTGTTAGGTTTGATAGGGAACGTTTTATTTGTTCTCTTGTTGTTGACCCAAAAACTGTACTGTTTTTCATATAGGTGCTTTATATTAATGGGAAAAGGTATTTGGGGGGTGAAAGGGCTATTTAATCTTTTTTGCTGTGATTTTTTTATTTTTTTTTAGTAGGTTGGTAGACAGGCCCAAAGAGGGGAAATACTACCGTCCTGCCAGGTATTTAAACAGAAACCTGAAACTTTTTCATAAAAGGGGGATTTGGGGTCATTTTCTTCTATTCATGGATTCCCGGATATCTAGCTCTTCTACCCAAAGGAAAAACTAAAAGGCATGCACATGCAAAAAAATAAATTTTGTTTTTTTCTTTTTTTCTTAATAGCTCTTGTTCTTCTTTATTTTTTTGTCCCTGGGGGAAATGGAAAAAATTCTTCCTCCGTAAGCCATGTGTGTGTTAAAAGGGCTAAAAAACCGGGGGCAATGGGGTAAAAACCCTTTCCTTTCCACATTTCTAAAAAAAAGAATAAGAAAAGCTTTATAAAACTGGGATGTTTGAATGTGCGTGGATGTAGTGCGGATGATAAGAGATGATTGCTGATTTTTATGAATGAAAAGAAGTTTTGGGTGTCCTGGCCTAAGCGGGAAAAAAAGTTGAAGGGGGGAGGCTAGTTTTAGTGGGGGGAAAAAAAATGGGATTAAGTCAGGAGTATCTGAGAGAGTTAGAAACTGGAAGGGGTAGCAATAATGTTGAGACCCGTTATGGAAGGGGGGGAATATAAATTTAAAAAATTTAAGGGTTATTGGATTAAAATAAGGGGGTCAAAAAATTTGGGTTATAATAGGTGGTTGCCCTGGAGAAGAGAGGAGTGTAGAGGGAGAGAAAAGAGATTTTTGGGGATGTTAAAAAATGTTGGAACCTTTTTAAACCCAAATGAAAGTAATTGTAGTAGGGGGCCTAAATGCTAAAATGGAGAAACATGTAAAAGGGTGTGGTAGGGTTTTGGGGCCAGGTTTTTAAAAAAAAATGGGGCCCTTTGATTGGGAAAATTTTTAGAAAGGGGGTTTAAATTATAGGTAATACATATTTTTAAAAGGCATAAATAAGTACATTTGGGACCTCGGGTTTTTCGATTTTTTGTTAGAATGCTGCCAAATGCCATTCCCAAAAAAATTTATCCCCAAAGGAATAATGTAAAATAGACTAGTCCTTTTTCACCCCAAAAAAAATACCTGCAAAACATTTAAAAAATAAAAACTCCCCATAAAAGGGGTTTTGGGGACCATCGTAACTTTGAGTACCACTGTATACTACAAAAATATGATGAGGGGGAATGACAGTAGTTTTGTTCTTTTATTGGTGATAAATGACTGTTGATAGACTTCAGGATGTAATTTTATAGGCACAAATTTCAGATCTTTTTAGTTTGAAAAAATTGGAAAAATAAAAGGTAGATGGGATACAGAAAATAAACGTAAAAAAGAGGTAAAAGGTTTATAAACTAAAGGGAGGCGGTTAGAAAAGATATAGAAAACTATTGGAGACAGATGCAAAGTAAGTGTAGGCAGGGGTTTGATATATGGAGAAATTTAAAAAAGAATGTAGTGTTAGAGTGTTCAGCAGAAGTTGTGTTCGGGAAAAAGTGGTGCGGGAGGGGAAGAAGAGCGATTGGTGGAATGATGTAAAAGAGAGTAGTAAGGGAGAAAAAGTTAGCATATGAGAGGTTTTCCCATTAAAAGTGATGCAAGGAGGAAAGTATGAAAAAAAAAGAGTTTAAGAGGTGTAAAACAGTAAAAAAAAGGCAAAATGAGAAGAATGGGTGAGATGTTTTTAATTTTGTTGAAAATAAGAAAAATTTTGGGTGAGATTAATAAGTTGGGAAGCCTGGAACAAATGGATTTGATTTAAAAATAGGAGAGAGTTTAAGGAAGTTAAGTATGGAGATGGAGGGAATATTTTGAGGAGTTGTTAAATGTTGATAAAGACGGGAAGCTGATTTGTGTAGGGCGGGAGGAATAACATTTTTGGGGGAAATCGGAAAAGAGCCAGTTGTGGTGTGGGGGGGTTGTAGGAAAGTGGGTAGAATGAAGGGTAGGCAGCTGGGGATTGTGGGATAAAGGTGAAATGTTAAAAGAGGGGAGATATAGTTTGATGGTGGGTGCTATTATTTTTACATATGGAAGGGGGTAAGTTTTAGGGACTGGCAGAGAGCATGTTGTTCCTGTATAAGGCAAAAGGGACAAAAAGGGGTGCAAAATTATAGGGAATAAGTCTGTTGTATACCAGGAAAAGTGTATGGTAGGTTATTATTAAAAAGAATTAAGAGTAGGGAGCAGAATAGCAGATGAACAAGGTGGCTTTGAAAGGTAGGGTGTAAAGACAGTGTTTGATAAAACATAGGTGAACAGTAGGATAAGGGGGTAAAGGGGTTTTTTGTGGCATTTATGTTTGGGAAAGGAAGAAATTGGATGGGGGGGCAATGTGAAAGATGTTGCAGGTGTTGGAATGGGAAAGTAGGTTAAAAGCAGTGAAGAGCTTTATGAGGATAGTGAGGCTCAGGTTAGTGTGTGTAGGAGAGAGGAGATTATTTCCCCGGTAAAAAATAGCTGAGGATGTGATGCCCGTGGTTATTCAATATATTTATAGATGGGGTTGTAAGAAGTGAATGAAAAAAGGTCTTGGCAAGTGTGGGGTTAAGACAAGAATCAAATACAAGTGGGAGTTGTCACAGTTTTCTTTTGCTTTACACTGTTTTTTTAAATTCTGAAGGAAGTTAGAGGTTGGTGGATAATTTGGTAGGTATGTAAAGAAGAAAATTAAGTGATATAGAAAAGTAAAAGGGGATAGGATAACAAAAGATTAGGTGACAAAAGATTGGATTCACATTGGAGGGAGAAAGTATGGAAGTGAATGTATTCAGGGAAATTTTGGGGGTGGACATGTCAGCAGATGGTCTATGAGGATGGGTGAATCATAATTGATGAAAAAAGTGGAACACTTAATCTGGGAGACAAAAGAACTTTTTCCAAATTAGGGAATGTTGAGTATAGTTATAAACCTCCCTTTTATGGGTGGGGAAAACATGGGTGATGAATGTGCAACGAAGGCTGGAGGCAGTGGAGATGTCATGTCTGAGGTCAGTGGTGTGAATATAATGCAGAATTCAAGTTTGGAAATTAGGAAGTGGGGATTGCAAACCTTATCCAGGGCTGAGGATGGGTTGTTGAGATGGGGTTCCGACCCTGAGAGAATGGGCAGAAAGAAGCCTCAAAAATGTTCTGTAGTGGAGGAAGGCGGGGTGAGGTGGCCCCCGGAAAAGGGTTTGGGGGGAGGGGTAAAAAAGGTTTTGTGCGGGTTGTTGCAAACATGCGTGTGCGTATTTGATAGGGTGAATGGGACAAATGGTTTAAAACCTGACGTGCTGTTGGAGTGTGAGCAAAGTACATTTATGAAGGGATTTAGGAAGCCGGCAGCGGACCTGAGTCCTGGAAAATAAATCAATGTCTGCACTCTGAAGGAAGTGTTTGTGCAGCTTTATAACTGATTTTAAGCACCCTCTGGGAAAGTGATGGGTGAATGATGACAAAAGTTTTTCTTTGACCACCCTGCCTTGGTGGGGGGAAAGGCGATGTGTTAATATAAAAAAATCCTTTATTATAAAAGTATTGGGTCTTTTTTTAAAAAAATTATTAATACATAAGTCAAAAATTTTCTGGGAGTTGTCTATTCTGTTTGCCAGTCAGTGTTTTTTCATAGCTGTTATAAGTTATTTATAGCTGTCTCATTAAATCTGAAGTCTTTGTAGTCTAGTAGTAATTTTCCCAGGTTGGTTTTTGAAAAGGTTGGGGTAGTGGTCTGTGGTATTGTCTGATTATGCTGATTTAATGGGGATATGGTTAGTCCAGATGGTTTAATAAAGAGGCACAGGTCTCAGAGATTCTTGTAGTTTTGTTTGCGGACCCGGGAAGCAGTTGCCCCCATTGTTTGTGAATTCAGTTCCCTGTGTTCTGTTTCTTGTAGGAGGTTTATATTGAAGTCTTGAGAATTAAGTGGTCTTTGTTCATATGTGCATCAGTAATCATACTTCCTAATTTTCACTAAATTCTAAATTTTTTGTTTGGTAATCTATGATGTTTATAATTGAAGGTTTTGTGGGTTTTGGTTTAAATTGCTATTATATATTTCCATGTTTTTTTGTGCATGTATTGTTGATACTTTAAAATTTGGTCTGGTAAAAATAGCGGGCCACCTCCTTGTTGGTCTTGCCTACAATTTTATGGTTTTTAAAAAGAGGGGATAGAATATCTTTAAGAGGCTTTCCCCCCGGTTTCAGTGAGCAATGATGGACATTCCCTGTGTGGTTTAAAATGGTGAGGTCATCAAAATTTTAAAGATCTGACATTGAGTTGAAGATAGTTATGTTATTGTTTTTGATAGTGTTTTTGTTCCTGTGTGAAAGCAGTTTTGTTAGGTTATGGTCATTTAAAAAAAGGTTTTTCAGGATCAATTTTTAAAACAAAGTTTAGTGTGATTCTATAATTAAAAATTAAAAAAAAAAATGCAAGTAACAGAATAGGAAAAAAAAAAAAAAATTCTTGGCACGGGGGTTTAAATTTGGTATTTTAAAATGAATAAATGAGCTAAGGTATAATTTACAGCTAATAAGAATCTAAAACATGCCCTAGTTTTTTAAATTTAAATTTAAAACAAATGTTTATTTTTGAGTGTGATTCAAAAAAGACTTAAAAACAATGAATAATTAAATTTAAAAAGATATATTAATAATAATCACTTAAAATAATAATAATAATCCCTCTTGGGCACATTAAATGTCATTTTAAAATTATAGACATTTTCTTTAAACCCACTGTCGGTGCGATCCCGGCCAAGCCAGTGTTGGTAAAAATTTCCCCACCAAAATTCTAGCAGCTTAAAAACTGGCGGAAAAGCTGGAAAATTTAATTGAGAAATGGGGTGAGCATGGTCAGTTGTGGATTTTTTCTTCCACCCCAGTAAAAGGGTAAATTTTTCCAATTTTTTATATCTTGGAAACTACTGGGGGAAATTTTTGTTTTGTTTAAAACCTAAAAAATACAGTAGACCGTTTTTTGCACGATAGTTCGTTCCTAAAAAAGGTTTAGATAATTTGTTTTAAATAATTAAAAAAAAAGGAAAAAAAATGGGGTTTACTTGGGGGGCCCCAAAAACCAAAACCAATTTTTTTTTTTTAGACCAACAGATCTTACAAAAAAAAAAGTGAATATGTAATTGTAGCATTATTTTTGATTATTTTTTTTTTTTTTTTCTTAAGACTAAAAAAGTAATAAAAAAATATTTTTAACAAATTGTGGGGGCTGGTGTTTTTTGGGTGATTGTGAAGGGTGGAAGTTATGCTGTGGCCCCCCTGGGGAGGGATATGAGGTTCCCAAAATGAAAAAGATGGTTGAACGGTGTCTAACTTTAAGTAGCCCCAATCAGTCGTAAGTGTCATTCAGTAAGTCAGTCAAGCCATTCAGAAAAAAGGGGAACCATTCAGTAATCCAAAACAAGTCATTCAAAAAAAAAAGTCAAGCCCCTTTAGTGTCAAAACAATCATTCAGTAAAAAATCAAGCCATTCCCCTAAGTCAGACCAAAACATTTTTGTAAGTCAGACAAAAATTTCGTAAGTCAAAATCATTCAGTAAGTGGCAAGTCTTATAAGTCATCAAGTCAAATTTTTGTAAGTCAGTCAAGTCAAAAAACAATTTAGTAAGTGGGGGTATTCAGTAAGTCAGTCAAATCATTCGTAAGTCAGTCAAGTCATTCGTAATAAAGTATTCAGTGTGCAAGTTAAATTATAAGTCATTATAATATCAAGTCATTCAGTAAGTCAGTCCAACTTCAGTAAAACATCAAGTCATTTAAAAAATTAATTAGGCAAAGTAAAACAGTAATCATTTAAAAAAAAGTATCATTCAGTAAGTCAGTCAAGCCATTCGTAATTAGTCCCCAAAAATTCAATAATTACTCAAGCCATTCAGTAAGTCAATTAAGCCATTCGGGAAAACAGTCAAAACCCTTTAGTAAAAAATTTTAAATCTTTTTGTAAGTCATTAAGTCATTCAGTAATTTGGGGAGTCGTCATTGTCAGTCGTCAAAAACAGTCATGGTAAAATTAAATCAAACAAACTTATGTTTCTCTTTTTTGTTTTAAAATAACACTTCATTACGGCGGGTTTTCTTGTCTAATATCTTTGTTTTCTTTTAATTAAAATAAAAACCAAATTTCTCTCTTATTCTTCCAAAAATGGCTTTGGGGATTTTTTGGGCGGTTAAATACGGAAAATTGGGGGGGGCGGGGGGCTGGGGAAGGCGGGGCTTTTGGGGCCCCCCCGGGCGTCTTTTTGGGGAATGGGTTTTTCCCTTCCCCAAAAATGTAAGTAATTTATTCAGGTATACAACGTTTAAGTTACAAATACCAATTGTGAGAACCTGGGGTAACCCAAAAATCAGATGAAAAATTTTTCATTTTTTTGGGAAACGGGTTCTCTACCCCTTTATTTAATATAAAAAACTGTCTTATTTTTGGGGGGCAACTCAGCCCGGGCCCCCGTGTATCTAATAAACTTACTTTTTTAGGAAAAAAAAAACCCCTTTTCCCAAAATGGGGGTTCTTGGAATAAAAAAACCATGGGCTTAAAAACATGATTACCTGCTGTCTTAACCTGGTATTTTTTCCCCGACTGATATAATTCGGGGCCCTTTTCTTCCAAAAAAAATTTTTTCTTTTACAAAAAAATTTTATGTGGCTCTAGCCACCCTTAGGGGGCCCCACGGCTCAATAGTTTCCCCCCTTTGGGACCCCCAAAATTTTTCCCCCCCAACGGAATATATCTTTTTTTGTAAAATGATAATGTTCAAAATCTTAAATGAAAAAGGGAACGGCCTAATCTCGCTATATGACTTCATGTTTTTTAAATTTGAAAAATTTTTTTTTTTTTTAAAATTTTGGGGCCCAGGCTGTCCTCTGAGATCTGGCCCCTAAAAAGGGTTAATTTTTCCCCCACAGGGGAAAAAGTTGGGGAGCAGGGCTCGACAGTGAAAAGGTTTAAAACCCTCTATATTTTTTTTAAAAATTTATAAAAACACGTTAAAAACATATAAACATAAACATAAAACCCTAATTTTAATAAATATCCCTACAGTGGCCCCCCAGTATCGTTTTAAACCTTAGGGCTATTACTTAAAAAAAGTTTACGAAATTAAACCTTTTTTCCATAAAAAAAAATGTAAATACAATTAATCCTTTTTAAAAAAAAAAAATATATATATATATATATATATATATATATATATATATATATATATATATATATATATATATATATATATATATATATATATATATATATATATATATATATATATAAAAAGGAAAAGGGGGGTTAAATTTTTAGTTTTATAATGTAGTGTAAAGCACCCTTCTGGCAAGACAGGTGATGGAGTGAATGATGATGAAAGTTTTTTTTTTTCGGCCACCCGCCTTGGTGGGAATCGGCCGATGTGTTTAATAAAAATATATATATATATATATATATATATATATATATATATACATATAAAATGGTAGTAGGTTGGAGACAGCAACCACCCAGGGGGGACTACCGTCCTGCCCCGGGGACTGTGAAACAGAAACCTGAAACTGTTTTTAGATGGTAGGTTGCTGGTGTCTTTTTTTCTGTCTATAAACGTGGATAACAGGTATTCCATTTTTCTTTTCCTTTGGGAACTTAAAAGGCATACACAACCCCTTTTTTTTTTCCCCCATCTAGGTTTTTTTTTTTTTCTTAATAACTCCCCTTTTCCTTTTTTTTTCTATTGCCATGGGGAATGGAAAAAAAACTTTTCCGTAAGCCATGCGTGTCGTAAAGGCTAAAAAATGCCGGGAGCAATGGGCTGTCCCCCTTTCCCTTCAAATCCTAAACGAAGAAAAAAAAACTTTTAAAATTGGGTTTCAATTGCGTGGATGTAGTGCGGTGATAAAAAAGATGATT
>WNWK01031369.1:0-22752 GCA_009830355.1 Cherax destructor
TACACTATATCCAAAGGAGTAGTATTTAGTACCCACAGTTGTCTGGGGCCAAGGGCCAAAAGACAGAAAACCCTTCCAAAACCACCCTTTTATGGGGGTTTCCAAGAAAAACCGCAGGGGTATCCACGCCCCCTTTTGTCATTGTTAAACCGCTTTTTAATTGGCTAAACCCGGGAGTCGTTGTTTTAATGAGGGGGCCCCCCATCCCCAAAACCCCTTTAACGATGGTTCGCTGGTTGGGGGAGCCATGTGGGTGTTTTTAAATGCCCGAAAAAGGGTTTTTACATACTTTTTGCATGCAACAAAAAAGTTGGGATGGACGTATTAAACACATCTGTTAATGGCTGACTAAGTTCCATCTTGCATTCTTTAAGTCCCCTTTTGAAAACAACTCGTCGGGTCCCGGGGACTTATTTGCTTCAGTTTATCTATCTGTTTGAAAAACCATGCCCCTCGGACAGTAATATTAGTTAATTTGAATTCTTCAGGAATTGAATAATTGTTAATTTCGGGAATTTCATTTAGTCTTCTTTTTAAAGACTAAAAAAAATAATCATTAAATAGAGAACACATTTCCTTTCGATCCGTCAGCTGTCCATTCCCAATTTTAAAGAGGTCCTCCCTTTTTCCTCCCCTTTCGTCCTATACATTTTGAAAGAACCCTTTTGGATTAGTCTTCGATTCACTAGAAAACTCAAATTTCATAGTCACGTTTAGCTTTTCTAACCCCCTTTTTTTTTTCTTTAAATAAAATATATTCTCTACTTTTTTTGATGGCCTAAAAATTTCCCCTCTTTTCCCCCCTTTAATAGATGTTTTAGTTTCTCCTTTTAAACCCCATTTGGGATCTTTAAATTTTTTGACCAAATTTCCCTTTTGGGGAAATTTAAATATACTCTGAGCACGTTTTTCATTATTAAAAAAAAACATAAACGAAGGGGTTGTATTCAAGGATGATCATGTCAATAAAATCATTAGCTAGATTACCCCAATCGAGATTAGACAGGTTTTTTAAGTCCATTATAATCGGCAGAACAAAAATTTCGGGAATTTTTACCATATTATAATTATTCTAGTATTCCCGGTAATATTAAAAAAGGTTTTGTGATCACTTGCGCCAAGCCCCTTCAGTGATCTCCAGATTATTTACAAGGGTTTCTTTATTTGACAAGACTGGGGTCGAGAAAATTATTACCCCTGGTAGGCTCTTTTACACACTGCTTCAAAAAAACAGTCCGGGAACCCTTTTTCCCAAAAGTCACGGGGACCCCAGATTACCGGTCAAAGAAGTCCGGGTCAATTTGATTAAATTTAAAAACCCCCAAATATCACAAAGTTATTGTGTCTAGAAGCCCTAACAATTTCGCCCCAAAAAGCCCCTATCGTAATCCAAGCCTGGAGGTCGGATATTACAAGCCGGGGGAAGGGTTCGGTATACAAAGCCTGGAGGTCGGTAAAAATTTAACACCTAGAATTAGTTTTTTTTGGGACCTACAAACTTTACCCAAACAGATTCTGTTACTAACCATCTTTTTTTTATACCTGTTTTTATGAAAACAATTTATATTTTCTGTACATATAATGCAACCCCCCCCTTTTCCCATTATATTATCCAAAAGGGAAAAATTTTTAAAACCCTTTTGGAATATTACACCCCAGCAATCATCCCCCGACTTTTTTAAATCATACCATGTTTCATTTAAAGGAATGACTTTCAAAGCGCACTGCTACCAAACGTAATTCATTAATCTTATTTTTTGCACTTCGCCCGTTAGCAAAAAAATACAGTCATATTTTTTCTTCTGCCCCTTTTTTTCCCATTCCCCCTTTTTTTTTTACACAATTTCGGGGTAATTATCATTACCCAGTGTTACCCATGACTGCTTTTATTAAGATTATAATATAAAGGGCCCTAAGTCAATATATACATACTCATTATTTTCCCATTCCTAAAAACCATTTCCCCTTTAAATAATCCTAGTTTTAAAATCCTAACACCTTCAACTGAACTAGCAAGAAAAACCCCCACCTGAATGGGTGGGGAACCCCATCCCCCGGATACATGTCATTTTACCAAGAAGTGGTCCCAGTTGTCAAGAATGGTACTGCATTATCCTTACAGTGTTTGTCCAGCCAAAACAATTAAACCAAGCTCTGGACAACCATTCATTTCCAAAACCCCCTTTTTGGCAAAAAGCCACATATAACCCGGGGGCCCCCCCTTTTTCCCACTATGTCTATTGCTGTCCTGACCTTCAACTAAATCCCCACTTAGCTTTTTCTCCCATCATTGCCTCCAGACTGAGGCAATAATAGAATTGATCCCCCTTACCGTTCATGATGTTGGCCCAAACCGGGGTTCCCCTTTTCCCCCGGGGCATCAGGGCCTGATGCACCGGGAGGTCCTTTTGGGCCGGGGGGCGGGGGGGTTGACTTCCCCGGGAAAACCTCCCCCCAGGAGAAAATCCAGGGAAAAAATCCCACTTTTTCTAAAAAAGGGAAAAAAAAACCAGGGGAACCCAAAAAAAGTCAAACCAAAAACCCAGGTCCCCATTTTTTACCAGGAAAAGGAAAATAGCCCCCGGCCACCCTTCAGGAAAAAACGTTTCAATTGTACCTTTTTTTTCTACTAGGGGAATAGTGACAATAGTCAGCTAACACCCAGGACCTACTTTTCTACTAGGAAAATAGCGTTTTAAAAATGATCTGACGGGTCTACCACCCGGGGCCACTTGTCACCAATTTTGTCCGACACACCTTTAGTGGGGGTTTCCCCCCAGTCTGCCTGGGGGGCAAAATATCTAGCGATTATCACTAACCACTCCTGGCAGGGTGTTATAAAGATCTCCACGTGCTGGTTTCAGTAAGCTTTGAGTTTGCAAACAGAGTTGAATTTACCAAGTTGTACCCCACTGATTTTTTGTCACGAGTTGTACTTGATCAGTTTTAATACCTTTTTTACCGCGGGTTTTCACTTAGGCTGAAACCCCCCGGGGCAAGATGTTGGGGGAAAGGGGCTGGAAAATTTTCCAAAAGTGGTCAATTTTCAAAAAACTGTTCCTGGAATTGTTGGGACATTGCATCCGGAGGTTTTTTATACAACCACGATAAACCGGTTTTGGTTTCGATCTTTACTGCAAAACTTCAACATCATTTGAGGATTTAGTAACTCTAGATATAACCAACCCTTTCCTTCCCTTTTCCCTTTTGCCCTTTTTTATTTATTTCATTGTCCAAGTGATTTTATGTGGGTTTCCCGTGAAAGCCCTGAACATTGGTTTTACTCAAACAGTCCACGGGGTGTAAGGTATTTTGTTGTTCGTCGCTGGTTTTAGACCCTGTATATTTTGGAAAGAAGAATGGGGATTTTTCCGTTGTCTTTAGGCACGGATTTTTAAAAGGGGCAAAAAGCACTCCCATCCGTTTTTCCCGATATTTCATGCCTGCAAATTTCCAAGTGCATAGAATTTTCATAGGCCTGGTTTCTGTTTGCCTTGGGTTTTTTTTGTTTTGTATTCCCCCACTGGTGTGTTTTGTACTGTCTCATTTCTATCTTTCAGCACTAGTGCTAAAAAGGTGCTTTCAAACCCGTTATTTCTGGTAATTTATCTTCATTTTTTTCTAGGGGAACCCCTTTTTTACTAACTCCCGTGGAATTGCAAGTTGGTAACATTGGTTTTTCCATGGCCTTTCTACACCTGTGTCCCCACAACAGCTCCCGTCTCCTCCAGGCCACTAACAATCATTTCTCCATTCTTACAGTTACTGTCTACCAGGACAGCATCTGCACCAGGGGTGATAGCACTATCCGGCTCAGACTTTTTATATTCCCATCTGTTATAGAATGCTTTCAGGTTTTCTATAAAGGCCGTTTTGGTGTTATCATCTTTTAATACCAATGTGATTTTATTCCACAGTTGGATCTCATTTGGACAAACCCAAAAACACTTCCTGATTTAATACATCTTGTAGATAATTCCTGGATACCTGCACAAGGTGCGTGGGCACAATTACCACAGAAGTTGCATGTAATCCATGCAGAAGCCCGTTTGGTTGTTTGATTGCAGACTACACAGGATTTCATAATGTGAATGCAGGCGGGAGAGATACATGATCATATACACCTGGAAAATCCTAGAGGGATTAGTACCAAATTTATACACGAAAATCACTCCCTATGAAAGCAAAAGACTCGGCAGACGATGCAACATCCCCCAATGAAAAGCAGGGGTGCCACTAGCAAGATAAGAGACAACACAATAAGTGTCAGGGGCCCAAGACTGCTCAACTGCTTCCCAGCTTACATAAGGGGGATTACCAATAGACCCCTGGCTGTCTTCAAGCAGGCACTGGACAAGCACCTAAAGTCAGTACCTGACCAGCCAGGCTGTGACTCGTACGTCAGTTTTCATGCGGCCGGCAGTAACAGCCTAGTTGATCAGATCCTGATCCACCATGAAGCCTGGTCTCAGACCAGGCCGCGGGGACGTTGACCCCGAAACCCTCTCCAGGTAAACAGTCCAAGAAAATGAAATCTACCCACCCCTCTCTCTCTTGTCTTACTGCTGTCACCCTGTCATAGAACTCCAGTAGGTTTGTGACACAGGATTTCCCGTCCCTGAATCCGTGCTGGTTGTCAGTTTTAAGCTCATTCCTTTCTAGGTGGTCCACCACTCTTGTGATAATCTTCTCCATGAATATACATAAATACATGTCAGTGACACTGGTCTGTTGCTTAATGCAGCACGTCTGTCCCCTTTTTTAAAAACTGGGGCTGCATTTTCTGTCTTCCATACCTCAGGTAGTCGCTGTTTCGATAGTTGTGTTGAAGATTGTTGTTAGTGGTACACATAGCGCCTCTGCTGCCTCTCTCAGGATCCATGGAGATATGTTATCCAGCCCCATCGCCTTTGAGATATCTAGATCACTTAGCAGCTTCTTCACCTCCTCCTCGGTTGTTTGTATCGTGTCCAACACCTGGTGGTGTATTCCACCTCTCCGTCTTTCTGGAGGCATTTCTGTCTCCACTGTGAATACTTATTTAAATATCATGGTGAGCTCCTCACAAACTTCAAGGTCGTTTTTTGTACACTCCACTCCTTCGTTCCTCAGCCGGATTACCAAGTCCTTGACTGTTGTTTTCTTCCTGATGTGACTGTACAAGAGCTTCGGGTCGAGCTTGGCTTTCGCTGCTAAGTCATTTTCATATTGTAGTTGGGCCTCCCTCCTTACCTGTGCATATTCATTTCTTGCTCTTCGACTACTCTTCTTATTCTCCTGTGTCCTTTGCCTTACATTCTCCATTCTCAAGCGCACGGGCTCGTCCTGGCTTTCTCATTATGTCTGTTACCCTTTTTTTCATATTGTTGTCACATATTCCACCATCTCTGCCAGTTCTCTGTCAAACTAAACCCCGTTCAGGAAGTTCCTCATGCATGTACTCACCTAGTTGTGGTTGCAGGGGTCGATTCATAGATCCTGGCCCCTGTGTGTGTGTGTGTGTGTGTTTGTGTGTACTCACCTATTTGTACTCACCTATTTGTGGTTGCAGGGGTCGAGTCATAGCTCCTGGCCCCGCCTCTTCACTGATTGCTATTAGGTCCTCTCTCTCCCTGCTCCATGAGCTTTATCAAACCTCGTCTTAAAACTATGTATGGTTACTGCCTCCACTACGTCACTTTCTAGGCTATTCCACTTCCTGACAACTCTATGACTGAAGAAATACTTCCTAACATCCCTTTGACCATGATTTGTTGCACATGAAATTAGCACACTATGGCATAAGAGGGCACTCACTCAACTACCTAAAGTCATACCTTAGTAACAGAAGCCAATATGTGTACACAAATGGAGCTAACTTTTCCACACAACCAATTACAGTCGGCGTCCCGCAAGGAAGTGTCCTTAGCCCACTCCTCTTCCTCATTCACATCAATGACCTACCGAATGCGTCACAACTACTCAAACCCACAATATTTGCAGATGACACTACATACGTCTTCTCTCATCCAAACCCAGTCATACTGGCCAACACTGTTAATGGTGAATTACAGAAAATATCTACCTGGATGATGACTAATAAGCTTACTCTCAATACTGACAAAACCTATTTCATTCAGTTTGGAAACAGAGCTACAAATGTTCCACTTAACATAACACTAAATGGGTCACCCATCACAAGACTCACAGAGGGAAAATTCCTAGGGATCCACCTTGACAGCAGCCTCAAATTACAGACACATATACAACAAATTTCCAAGAAAATCTTTAAAACAGTAGGCATACTATCAAAGATACGGTACTATGTTCCACAATCAGCTCTCCTTGCACTGTATCATTCACTCATCTACCCTTATCTCACCTATGGAATTTGTGCATGGGAATCAACAACATTCAATCACCTAAGACCAATAATAACCCAGCAAAAGGCTGCAGTCAGAATTATAACAAATTCCCACTCTAGACAACATACTCCACCATATTCAAAGGTCTAAAACTACTCACCGTCAAGAACATCCAGATGAACTACTCACCGTTAAGAACATCCATACTTATATTGGTAACATACATAGAACACTACACTCAAACATAAACCCTCCACTCAAACTTCTCCTCACCAACCTTAACAGGACGCACCACCATAACACAAGACATAGATCACTGTTTGATGTACCCCGTATCCATATCACCCTGTGTAAGAACTCTATGCACATAAAGTCCCCAAAAATTTGGAATAAGTAAGCAAGAAAGTTTATTCAGGTATACACAAATACATTTATATAGATTATCATACATAGCAGCATATGTGTAGAGAACCTAGGATAACTCAAAAAAGTCAGAGTGACTTATTTCCATTGTAAATACTAAAGTAACCCGGTCTTCTGAAAAACCACATACTCACTCTAAACTAAAAACTCAATACTTAACTTTACCAAATAATATAATTTAATTAATTACAATTGATATAAACAATCTACAAAATACTTTCAACTTGTCCCAATGTCATATCCCCAGATTGTTAATTTGAGTAAACTTACTGTCTGCTATAAATAAAAACAGATGTACAACTTAAACAAACTATGATCAATTTCTCTAGTAGTATCATGCCATGGCATGATAGTGGCTCTCTTTGCACTGCAACTCATTATTGTAATTAAATAATCTCAATGTAAACTTGCAAGGAAACAAAATTTGAATTTGAATTTGAATAATGCTTACTCCAAGATACTTTTCTTTAAGTGACGTTTGCAGCCTTTGATCCCTTAATCCGTTTGCGGTCTTCTCTGTCCTTCCCCAATCTTCATGACTTTACACTTACTGGAGTTAAACTCCAGGAGCCATTTGACGGATCAGACTTGTAGTCTGTCCAGATCCCCTTGTAATCTTAGTTGATCTTCTCTCGCTTGTGTGTGTGTGTACTCACCTATTTGTACTCACCTATTTGTGGTTGCAGGGGTCGAGTCATAGCTCCTGGCCCCGCCTCTTCACTGATTGCTACTAGGTCCTCTCTCTCCCTGCTCCATGAGCTTTATCAAACCTCGTCTTAAAACTATGTATGGTTCCTGCCTCCACTACAGGATCACTACGACAAGGTCCTGGATGCTCTAGAAGATAAACAGAATGCAGATGTTATATACACAGATTTTGCAACAGCCTTTGACAAGTGTGACCATGGTGTAATAGCACACAAAATGCGTGATAAAGGAATAACAGGAAAAGTTGGTAGATGGATCTATAATTTCCTAACATGTAGAACACAAAGAGTAGTAGTCAACAGAGTAAAGTCTGAGGCAGCTTCTGTGAAAAGCTGTTCCACAAGGCACAGTACTTGCTCCCATCCTATTCCTCATCCTCATATCAGATATTGACAGGGATATAAGCCACAGTGCTGTGTCTTCCTTTGCAGATGACACCCGAATCTGTATGACAGTGTCCACCGTTGAAGACACTGCAAGACTCCAAGCAGACATAAACCAAATCTTTAAATGGGCTGCAGAAAACAATATGAAGTTCAATGATGAGAAATTTCAATTACTCAGATACGGAAAACGTGAAGAAATTAAAATCTCTTAGGAGTACAAAACTAATTCCAACCACACAATAGAGCGAAAAACTAATGTCAAAGACCTGGGAGTGATCATGTCAGAGGATCTCACCTTGAAGGACTATAACAAAGTAGCAATTGCATCTGCTCGAAAAATGACAGGATGGATAATGAGAACCTTCAAAACCTTGACTGTTGTTTTCCTCCTGATGTGGCTATACAACAGCTTCGGGTCAGACTTGACTTTTGATGCTATATCATTTTCATATTGTCGCTGAGCCTCCCTTCATACCTGTGCATATTCGTTTCTGGCTCTTCGGCTAATCTCTTTATTTTCCTGGGTCCTTTGTCTTCTGTACTTTTTCCATTCTCTATTACACTTAGTTTTTGCCTCCCTACACCTCTGGGTGAACCAAGGACTCGTTCTGGTCTTCCCATTACTTCTTTTTCCCTTGGGGACAAACCTCTCTTCTGCCTCTTTGCATTTGGTTGTCACATATTTCATCATTTCTTTTACTGGTTGTCCTGCCAATTCTCTCTCCCACTGAACGTCTTGTAGGAAGTTCCTCATGCCTGTGAAGTCCCCCCTTTTGTAGTTTCGTTTCTCCCTTCCTATTCCTGCTCCCCTCTCCACTTGTAGCTCAACTGTGTGTGTGTGTATGTGTGTTTGGTGTAGCTACCTTAATTTAGCAATAAAATAAGTTTTAATTTAGCAATAAAATAAGTCCCTCTAAGTCCTGGGTTCTCTATGTATGCTGCTATATATGATACTCTATGCACTGCACTCGTATATACCTGAATAAACTAACTCAGTCCCCTTATTTGTGACTGAGGTGGCAGTTTCTGATACCATGTCCACATTGCTTTTTAGTTCTTTAGGCTGTTTCAGATTTTTCAGTTCCTCTTCTAATCTCTGTATCTTAGGCTCTGTTGTTGTGACTTGCTTCTCCCACTTCCTGCTTTCTGCAGCTATCCTCTCCTCCATTTTCATGCTTTCTGCAGCTATCCTCTCCTCCATTTTCATGCTTTCTGCAGCTATCCTCTCCTCCATTTTCGTGCTAAGCTCCTCTAGCTTCCTTCCCCACTCATGTTCCCTTTTCATGAGCTCTGCTGCCCAATCTTCCTTCGCAGACTCATCCTCCAGTCCCCTTGTTTTTCGTCCTGCTCTCTGACACCCCATTTATTATTTTTTTTTTAAGATTCCAGAGAGTGAAAAACTATGTATTTCTGTGTGGTTGTTTTGTGGTCTTGGGTCCGTTGTTGTTTATAATATATATCAATGACCTTGATGAGGGAATTACTAGTGATATGAGCAAATTCGCTGATGACACGAAGATAGGTAGGAAAATTGATTCAAACGTAGATGTCAGGGAACTTCAGGAGGATTTTGACAGACTCAATTCCTGGTCAGAAAAGTGGCAGATGCAGTTCAATGTAGATAAATGCAAGGTTTTGAAGCTTGGGAGTACCCATAACCCAAGCACTTATAAGTTAAATAACGTAGAACTTAGCCATACAGATTGCGAAAAGGACTTGGGGGTTATGGTAAGCAGCAACCTTAAACCAAGACAGCAATGCCTAAGCGTACTTAATAAGGCAAACAGATTACTGGGATTTATATCAATAAGTGTAAGCAACAGGAGTCCAGAGGTTGTATTGCAGCTTTATACATCGTTAGTAAGGCCTCACCTAGATTACGCAGCTCAGTTCTGGTCTCCATATTACAGAATAGATATTAATTCATTAGAAAACATTCAGCGTAGAATGACTAAATTAATACATAGCATTAGAAATCTTCCGTATGAAGAAAGATTGAAGACCTTTAAATTACATTCACTTGTAAGACGAAGAATGAGGGGAGACATGATCGAGATATACAAGTGGAAAATGGATATTAACAAAGAGGATATAAATAAGGTCTTGAGGATATCTCTCCAAGAGAGAACCCGCAATAATGGATTCAAATTAGATAAGTTTAGATTTAGAAAGGATATAGGAAAGTATTGGTTTGGAAATAGGGTAGTTGATGAGTGGAACAGTCTGCCTAGTAGGGTTATTGAAGCTAAGACCTTCGGTAGTTTCAAATTTAGGTTGGATAAATTCATGAGTGAGAGGGGTTGGATTTAAGCTTATTTCTTTTGTAGCATTGAAAATTGGGTTGAGCAAATATTCTGTTAGTGGGATGGATTGTGAAGGACCTGCTTAGTATGGGTCAACAGGCCTGCTGCAGTGTTCCTCCTTTCTTATGTTCTTATGTACTTGCGATGCAGCCTGTAGTAGCCTGTAGATTGTCCAACTCGATGTGATGTTCTGGCGTATATCCACTTTCGTTTCTTGTCGATGTATAATATAACCTGGAATTCTCTCCAGGTAGACTCCAGGTACACAGTATTACTTTCAATTGTCACATATTTATTTCACTCAATTATCTAGGGTGACACACGTGGCAACGTCGCCTGGAGCACACTAGGCCTGCCACCAGATATCACTTTCTAGTTCACTTATAAAATTATGGCTCTGCCCACACTTATGTGGCTCAGGGCAACTCGTAAATTGCTTCAAGGGTTGTTCACTACCCTGACACTCTTGCAGTATCTGCATTATCTGTTATAATGTGCGAGTCAACTCACTTCTTATCCACTTCCACAAATCATCGTGAATTCTGCGTTTTTGAAGGTTGTAAAACACGTCAAGGGTGTATTTGTAATCTTCCTCAAGAACCGGAAATCGGTGGCTAAAGGATTTGGCTATATAAGAGCACTTTTCAGCTGGCTTGTCAGTGTGTATCATCCTGTGAAGCTCCACATTTGTATAACTGGTGAGTATTGTACTGATCCTGAGCAGTTAACATTGTTAGCAGACACACAGTGTTGGTAGAGCAAATGTTGAGTTGAACAACAGTTCCCTTTGTGTAGAAGGATTTTTTCTACTGCCAGAGTCTTTTCAATATTGTACGTTGTGTGTCGTAGGGATCCAGAGAGTGAAAGTAATATTGTACGTTGTGTGTCGTAGGGATCCAGAGAGTGAAAGTAATATTGTACGTTGTGTGTCGTAGGGATCCACAGAGAGAGTGAAAGTAATATTGTACGTTGTGTGTCGTAGGGATCCAGAGAGAGTGAAAGTAATATTGTACGTTGTGTGTCGTAGGGATCCAGAGAGAGTGAAAGTAATATTGTACGTTGTGTGTCGTAGGGATCCAGAGAGAGAGTGAAAGTAATATTGTACGTTGTGTGTCGTAGGGATCCAGAGAGTGAAAGTAAGGATGTGCTGAAGACTTTCAGAAGTAAATTTTGTCACATTCCTGAAGAATAATAAGTGTTTGAAATAATTAATTCATATAAAATGTTTTCATAATTTCATATATTTAATGAATTGTCTGCCAAGAATTGTGTGGTTGAGAGAGAAGGATTACTTAAGAGATTAAAATTAATACCGGTGAAGGTAACTGTTGCACCAGTGAGCTAAGAATTAATGTACAACACCGTTAAAGAAGCCTTTATTTTTCTTAAAATATCTTGTAAAGTGATAATTATTTTTAGGTGAAGCGATAAGTCAACGTAAGGATGCAAACCACGGTAAGGGTGGGGTTTGAACTCGCGGTTAGTGAGTCGTAAAGTATTAGAGTACTTTGTACTCTGATACAAAGTTTGCAGGTTCGAGTCCTGCTGTGGACATAGAGACAATGTTTGCAAATAATTTTGCCTGTTTGCGAATTGTTAAGCATATGTATATATGCATATGTATATATAAATATATATATATATATATATATATATATATATATATATATATATATATATATATATATATATATATATATATATATATATATATATATATATATATATATATATATATATATATATATATATATATATATATATATATAATATATATATTAAAATCAAAACTACTTTTTATGAAGATTGATTCAAATATATTTGTGTCAACATAGACCTGCTTGATGTCCACCGTGCTCATCATTTTGAGAATCAATTGGTTGGTTAAAATCTCTGATGATAACATCCAGAGCATCAGACTCTTGTCCAGTTATATTGTTATATTTGTTGTTACAATCTTAGTTCAGACTTTTTCCAGATTCACCATAATAAACTATAATACAGTTGTTGTTTCCAGGGAATCTTGTAGACACATGCATCGCCATTTTTGGGGGGAAATTTTTAATCATATTTTTTTTCACTCCATAATCATTTTAATATACAACTTTCAATTTAAAATTCTTAAGTAGAGAAAGTATATCAAGAATTTTAAAATCAAAGTTGTTTTTAATAATCTTGAAACATTAAACATTAATTTCGGTGTGGAACACAGGCATTTCTTGAGTCGTCAGATCTGCCTAGAACTCAAGAATGGTACACTGCAGGTCCTTTAAGTCACACAATGTTTTTAACTATCACACTACTTTTAAGACTCACATGCAGCTTTCTCCACCTGACCCAGCATTCTCCACCTGACTGTACCCTATATATATCTCCATGTTGCTCATTTTCCAGGTAGATCTGTTTGTGACTCGATAAAGCCCACTGCGTGGGCGAATCGTTGTCAATAAAGGATCACATTATACTGCTTATGTGTTTATTTTTCCAAGGTTCCTCTCTCCTCCACACGTCTTAGTTCGATATATTGGGTGAAAATCTATCACAACATAAATAATGCTATTCTTTTTTTTTTTTTTTTTTTTTTTGCTGATGAGACTAGAAAGGCAGCGGCAGGCCTCGGTCATACGACCTAGCACCACCACCACCACCACCGCCGGCGTTCTCCAAGATTCATTGGTAAATCAACCAGTACTTCTTATTCCCGACAGTGAACCGTTCCTGTTCCATCCGTCACCATCAACATGAAGGGTCTAATGATTATGTTCGTGATGGCTGCAGTGCTGCTGGTGGCTGCCAACAGTGGGAGACAAGGGGGGCAGAGGAAAGGCTGCCAGTGTATTGGTAAGTTCTGGCAGCAGTAATATTAACTGTATTGACATAAACATCAATGATAGTAACGACAGTAATATTTATGTCGTAGTAGTAGCCTTACTGGGGGCAGCAATAGGGATTTTATTTGTAGCTGAGGCAGCAGCAGCAATAACAGTAGCAGTGATAGTGGTAATGTTAGTAAAAGAAGTAGCAGTAGTAGTACGAGCAGTGATCGTTGGACGTAGTATTGCTATAGAACAAAAGTTAGAGATAAGATAGGTCCCCTTAAAAATAATTATGGGTATCTTACTGACAAAGAGAATGAAATGTGCTCTATTTTTAATAATTATTTTCTCTCGGTTTTCACTCAGGAAGACACTAATAATATCCCAAGAATTAGGTATTTTAGTGGGCCTGAAGAAGATAAATTATGTAGTATCACAGTCACTATCGAAAAGGTTATCAAACAGATAGACCGTTTGAAGCAAAATAAATCGCCAGGCCCTGATGAGCTTTTTTCAAGGGTTCTTAAGGAATGCAAAATAGAACTCTGTGATCCCTTAACTAACATTTTTAACCTATCTCTTCAAACAGGTGTAGTGTCTGATACGTGGAAGATGGCTAATGTAATTCCTATTTTTAAAGCAGGGGACAAGTCGTTACCATCAAATTACCGCCCAATAAGTCTAACATCAATTGTAGGCAAATTACTAGAGTCTATTATAGCTGATAACATAAGAAGCCATCTCGATAGGCATAATTTGATTAATGATACTCAGCATGGATTCATCAGGGGCCGTTCCTGCCTAACTAATTTATTAACTTTTTTCAGTAAGGCTTTTGAGGCAGTTGATAATGATAAAGAATTCGATATCGTTTATTTGGATTTTAGTAAGGCTTTTGATAGAGTACCACATCAGAGACTGTTAAAGAAAGTGGCTGCTCATGGCATTGGGGGAAAAGTGTTTTCATGGATCGAGTCATGGCTCACCAATAGGAAGCAGAGGGTGTGCATAAATGGGGTTAAATCGGAGTGGGGATCTGTAACAAGTGGCGTTCCTCAAGGAACGTTGTTGTTTATAATATATATAAATGACCTTGACGAGGGAATTTCTAGTGATATGAGCAAATTCGCTGATGACACGAAGATAGGTAGGATAATCGATTCAGACGTAGATGTCAGTGAACTACAGGAGGATTTAGACAAACTCAATTCCTGGTCAGAAAAATGGCAGATGCAGTTCAATGTAGATAAATGCAAAGTTCTAAAGCTCGGGAGTGTCCATAACCCAAGCACTTATAAGTTTTGGGGGGAAAACAGAGAAGTCCCAGTGTAGTAATATTATAAGTTGTAGGAGAACTAGTAATAGGCAGAATAAGGTGGATAGTGGAAAGCTAGTGACACTAGATGACAAGGACAGTAATAGGTATAGTGGAAAAACAGAGATGAGCAGGAAGGGTAAAGAGAAAGGAGGGTCTATGAGTGATATGAGCATATTCGCTGATGACACGAAGATAGGTAGGATAATCGATTCAGACGTAGATGACCTGTTCTTAGCTCAGTGGTGACCTGTTCTTAGCTCAGTGGTGACCTGTTCTTAGCTCAGTGAAGACGTGTCTAGTGTACTCCCTGTGGACTGAATCAAGATGCCCCCTATTGAGCAACTTTACCAGCAGCTTAAGGAGGAATTGAGGGTAGCGAAGCTTGAGATACGGCGATTGACGGAGGAAAACAAGAGGATTCGTAGTAGTCCTCCTGTTGTGAGTCCTCAGGTCAAGAAGGGAACCTGGGCAGTGGCCGGACAGCATGGGACGAAGTTGAAGCTCAAGAAGACGAATGGAGAGGTAGTAACGACGAAGAAGAAAGAGACTGCTGTGGAAACTTCGAACTCCTTTTCTGTGCTACCAGACGAATGTGAGTCGACTACTGGGAACGTCACGACGAACTGTACCAAGGAAGGTAAAAACATTGTTGTTGTTGGGGATAGCCAAGTTAGATATATGGATAGGGCCTTCTGCTTGACAGATAGGAGTAGGAGACAGAGGGTTTGCTTTCCTGGGGCTGGGATGGAAGACATTGTTAGCCGGCTTGACAACATCATGCATGGTAATGGGATCAATCCTATTATCTGCCTCAGTGCTGGAGGCAATGATGTATCCAAGCGTAGAAGTGAGGATTTAGTTAGTAGGTATAAGGCAGCAATAGACATCATTAGGAAGAAGGGAGGGAGCCCTGTTATATGTGGCATTTTGCCAAGAAGGGGTGTTGGAAATGAATGGCTGTCCAGAGCGATTGGTATAAATTGCTGGCTGGACAAACACTGTAAGGATAATGCAGTCCCATTCATTGACAACTGGGACCACTTCTATGGCCGAAATGACATGTATGCCAGGGATGGGGTTCACTTATCCAGGGAAGGTGTAGGATTTCTCGCTAGCTCAGTTGAGGATGTTGTTAGGGCTTTAAACTAGGATTAGTTAGAGGTATGGGTTTAGGAATGGTAAATATTGAGGGCCAAAATATTGATTCAGGCTTTGATATCATAAATCATAACAATAACAGTAATCGAGTGACACAGGGTAATGATAGTAACAGAAATTGTGTAAAACAAAAGCTGAAAAAGGTTCACAAGAAGATACATATCAATGTATTTTATACTAACTGTCGAAGCGCCAGAAATAAAATTAACGAATTACGTTTGGTAGCATGTGCTGGGAACTTTGATGTCATTGCAATAACTGAAACTTGGTATAATACCAAGAGTCGGGATATGATTGCTGAGTGTCATATTCGGGGGTTTAAGTTGTTCCATGTAGATAGATATAATGGGAAAGGGGGTGGAGTTGCATTGTATGTACGAGAAAATATAAATTGCTGCATAAAAACAGGCTTAAAAATAGATGGATCATTAACAGAATCTGTTTGGGTAGAGTTTCTAGAAGGTCAAGAAAAGCTGATTCTGGGTGTGATATACCGACCTCCAGGCTTGGATCACGATAGAGGGAGACTTCTTTGGGACGAAATTGTTAGGGCTTCTAGGCACAATAACGTAGTGATAGTAGGGGATTTTAACTTTAGTCAAATTGACTGGACTTCTTTGACCGGTAATCTGGAGTCCAGTGACTTTATGGAAGTATTTCAGGACTGTTTTCTGAAGCAGTGTGTGACGGAGCCTACCAGAGGTAATAATTTGCTCGACCTAGTCTTGTCAAATAAAGAAACTCTTGTAAATAATCTGGAGATCACTGAAGAGCTTGGAGCTAGTGATCACAAATCCATTACTTTTAATATTACATGGGAGTACGAGAATAGGGATAATACGGTAAAAGTTCCTGATTTTCGTTCTGCCGATTATATTAGACTTAGGGAACACCTGTCTAATCTCGACTGGGGTAATCTAGCTAACGATTACGATGGGATCAGCGTTTATGATTTTTTTCTTAATAATGTTCAACGTGCACAGAGTATTTTTATTCCCCAGAGAGAATTTAGGTCAAATAATAACGATCCCAAATGGATTAACAGGAGGCTAAAACATCTATTAAGGGAGAAAAGAGGAATTTATAGGCGCATCAAAAGAGGAGATGTTAACCTTATTGACCAATATGTTCAGTTGAAAAGAGAAGTAAAACAGGGGATTAGAAAGGCTAAACGTGACTATGAGATTAAGGTTGCTAATGAATCAAAGACTAATCCAAAAGGGTTCTTTCAAGTGTACAGGACGAAGGTGAGGGAAAAGGTAGGACCTCTGAAAATTGGGAATGGACAGCTGACGGATAACGAACTGGAAATGTGTTCTCTATTTAATGACTATTTTTTGTCAGTCTTTACACAAGAAGACGTAAATGAGATTCCAGAAATTAACAATTATTCAGTTCCTGAAGAATTCAAATTAACTAATATTACTGTCACGAGGGATATGGTTATCAAACAGATAGATAAACTGAAGCAAAATAAGTCCCGGACCCGACGAGTTGTTTTCCAGGGTACTTAAAGAATGCAAATGGAACTTAGTCAGCCATTAACGAATGTGTTTAATACGTCCATCCTAACTGGTGTTGTGCCAGAGATGTGGAAGATAGCTAATGTAGTTCCTATATTCAAATCAGGGATAAGTCCATTCCATCAAATTACCGTCCAATAAGCCTCACGTCTATAGTAGGCAAATTATTAGAATCAATTATAGCTGATATTATCAGAAGTCACCTTGAAGAACATAATTTGATTAATGAATCTCAGCATGGGTTTACGAGAGGTCGTTCCTGCCTGACAAATTTACTGACGTTTTTCAATAAAACAGTTGAGGCAGTAGACAGTGATAAAGAATATGATATAGTTTACTTGGATTTCAGTAAGGCCTTCGATAGAGTACTCACAAGAGACTCTTAAGAAAGGTGGCAGCTCATGGTATAGGAGGTAAAGTTCTAGCATGGATAGAGGCATGGCTTACCAATAGAAAGCAGAGAGTTTCCATTAATGGGGTCAAATCTGAATGGGGATTTGTCACTAGTGGCGTTCCACAAGGATCAGTTTTGGGCCCATTGTTGTTCATAATTTACATAAATGACCTTGATGAAGGAATTGCAAGTGACATGAGTAAATTTGCTGATGATACAAAAATAGGCCGTATAATTCATTCTGAGGAGGATACCAGTGAACTCCAGGAGGATTTGGATAAATTATTGTCTTGGTCTGAAAAGTGGCAGATGAAGTTCAATGGGGACAAGTGTAAGGTGCTAGTCGTTGGTAATGAAAATATCCTCGAATTTATAAACTAGGTGAAGTTGAGCTTGATCATACAGAATGTGAAAAAGACTTGGGAGTCATGGTAAGCAGAAATCTAAAGCCAAGACAACAGTGCCTAAGTGTGCAATAAGGCTAACAGATTACTAGGATTTATTTCAAGAAGTATAAGCAACAGAAGTCCAAAAGTTATTTTACAGCTCTATACATCACTAGTGAGACCTCATTTGGATTATGCAGCTCAGTTTTGGTCTCCTTACTACAGGATGGATATAGATTCATTGGAGAACATACAAAGAAGAATGACTAAAATGATTTACAGTATAAGAAATCTCCCGTATGAAGATAGACTTAGAGCATTGAATCTCCACTCTCTGGAGAGACGTAGAATGAGGGAGATATCATCGAGGTGTACAAGTGGATGATGGGCATAAACAAAGGAGATATTAATAAAATACTGAGGATATCGAACCAAGTAAGAACGAGAAATAACGGATTTAAATTGGATAAATTTAGATTTAGAAAGGACATAGGCAAGTACTGGTTTTCGAACAGAGTTGTAGATGCGTGGAACAATCTTCCGAGTAGGGTGATAGAGGCTAGGACCTTGGGTGGCTTTAAAAAGAGATTGGACAAATATATGAGTGGGAGGGGCTGGGTTTGATTAGTGTCGTGAGTACAGGAGTAAATTCTTAGGTAGTGGTGGTTTTGATAAGGACCTGCCTTGTATGGGCCAGTAGGCCTTCTGCAGTGTTCCTCCATTCTTATGTTCTTATGTTCTTATGTCTCTAAATATATATTACACCAATAGTCGTAGTGCTAGGAATAAGATGGACGAGTTGAGATTAGTTGCAAGTACGGGTAATATTGATGTTTTTGCAATAACTGAGACATGGTTTAATATGAAAATCGGGACTTGCCTGCCGAATGTCACATTCAGGTTTTAAATTGTTCCAAGTAGACAGAAGTATCGGAAGGTGGGTGGCACTCTATGTCCGTGATCATTTAAATTGTTGCATAAAAACGGGTATAAAGTCTGAATTAACACATACAGAGTCTGTCTGGATAGAATTTTCAGAGGGGTGAAAAATTGATTTACATAAGAACATAAGAAAGGAGGAACACTGCAGCAGGCCTGTTGGCCCATACTAGGCAGGTCCTTCACAATCCGTCCCACTAACAGAATATTTGCTCAACCCAATTTTCAATGCTACCCAAGAAATAAGCTTTGACAATTCTACCCACTCATGCGCGAGTCCCACTCAAATCCAACCCTCTCACTCATGAATTTATCCAACCTAAATTTGAAACTACCCAAGGTCCTAGCTTCAATAACCCTACTAGGCAGACTGTTCCACTCATCAACTACCCTATTTTCAAACCAATACTTTCCTATATCCTTTCTAAATCTAAACTTATCTAACTTGAATCCATTATTGCGGGTTCTCTCTGGAGAGATATCCTCAAGACCTTATTTATATCCCCTTTGTTAATACCCATTTTCCACTTGTATACCTCGATCATGTCTCCCTCATTCTACGTCTTACAAGTGAATGTAATTTTAGGGTCTTCAATCTTTCTTCGTAAGGAAGATTTCTAATGCTATGTATTAATTTAGTCATTCTACGCTGAATGTTTTCTAACGAATTTATGTCCATTCTGTAATATGGAGACCCAAAAACTGAGCTGCGTAATCTAGGTGAGGCCTTACTAATGATGTATAAAGCTGTAATATAACCTCTGGACTTCTGTTGCTAACACTTCTTGATATAAATCCCAGTAATCTATTTGCCTTATTACGTACGCTTAGGCATTGCTGTCTTGGTTTAAGGTTGCTGCTTACCATCACCCCAAGTCCTTCTCGCAATCTGTATGGCTAAGTTCTACGTTATTTAACTTATAAGTGCTTGGGTTATGGACACTCCCGAGCTTCAGAACCTTGCATTTATCTACATTGAACTGCATCTGCCACTTTTCTGACCACGAATTAAGTTTGTCTAAATCTTCCTGAAGTTCTATGACATCTATGTTTGAATCAATTATCCTACCTATCTTCGTGTCGTCGGCGAATTTGCTCATATCACTAGTAATTCCCTCATCAAGGTCATTGATATATATTATAAATAACAATGGGCCTAAGACTGATCCCTGTGGAACACCACTTGTTACAAGTCCCCATTCGGATTTAACCCCATTTATGCACACTCTCTGCTTCCTATTGGTGAGCCATGACTCGATCCATGACAGCACTTTTCCCCAATGCCATGAGCTGCCACTTTCTTTAACAGTCTCTGGTGCGGTACTCTATCAAAAGCCTTACTAAAGTCTAAATAAACAATATCGAATTCTTTATCGTGATCAACAGCCTCAAAAGCTTTACTGAAGAAGGTTAATAAATTAGATAGGCAGTAACAGCTGTGATTTTTTTAAAGTGCGTGGCTGATGCAGATAAGAGAAAGATGATTGTGGATGTTATGAATGAAAGAACTGGTTGTCTGGCCTTATTAAAACAAAGCTTATTTCTTGGGTAGCATTGAAAATTGGGTTGGAAATATTCTGTTAGTGGGACGGTTGTGAAGGCCCCTAGTAGGGGCCCAAAACGGGCCCTGCGTTTTCCCTTTTTTTGTTTTTTAAAAAGGGAAGGAGAGAGTTTCAGTGGGGAGAAATAAATGGGATTAGGTCGGGGGTTTCAATAGAGTTAGAGCTGTTAAGAAAAAGGACACATGCAACAATGTGACTTTTATTGTGGAAACGTTTCGCTCCCAGGGTTTTGTCAACCGACAAACAATACATGGACACAGAGGGAAAAGGCTCAGAGTGGGGTAATACTGGTGGGAAGTAAGTGATATAAGTTACAACTTATATCACTAGTAGTAATACAAAAAGGTAGAACAATAAACCCACATGGAAAAAGGTGATAAAGAAATTCTTGGGTAGTAAAAAAAGGTTTGGGGTTTTTCTGTTAGTGGGATTTTTGAAGGCCCTGCCTATATAGGCCAACAGGCCTGCTGCAGTGTTCCCCCTTTTCTTTGTTCTTAAATATTTCTGTTGGGTTTGGGAAAGAAGGCCGAGATTTCCACATCTGCGATGTGCTTGTGAGAAAGCGGAGAGACTATGTGATGGTAGGGTTTACTGTTTTCAGGAAGATTCTTGATAAGACTTCAGAGATGGGGAAGCTGCCTTTGTTTTTTTTAATTGTGTTTGAAACAGCGATGGCTGATTCAAAAAGGGAAATTGCGTCTGCGGAAATCAGTTTCTTTGATTGCTAAACGGGCGTCTTTGAATTTCATGGATGACTGGTGGAATTTCGGTGTTGTACGCAGGCGTTGTTCAGGGTTTTCGTTCCACATGCATTAATTTTTCATTGAGGCGTGTTTCGGGTTTCATGCTGTTTCTCCTACATATATCCTGTCGCAGCCTCCACAGGGAGGTAAAACCCCTGCGTTGACTTTGGTTCATTAATGCATGTGGGAACGATAACCAAAAACCCCTGCGTAAACACCGAAATTCCACTAATCATCTCATGAAATTAAAAGAGGGTTTAGCAATCAAAGAAACTGTTTTGAGACGCAAATGCCGATCCCCTTTTCGCTGTTTCTAAAAAAAAAAAAAAACCAAGGCACCCACCATCTCGGGCCCAGGAAAAAAGAAAGGAGGAACACTGCAGAGGCCTGTTGGCCCATCTGGAAAGTCCTTACAATCCATCCCACTAACGAATAATTCCCCAACCCCAATTTTAATTCCCCCGAAATAACTTGCAGATTCTATTAACTCAAGTGCGAGTCCCCCCAATTCCAACCCCTCTCACTCATGTTTTACCCAAACCTAAATTTGAAACCCCCAAGGCCCTACTTCAATGCCCCTACTAGGCAGACTTTTCCCACTCATCAACTCCCCTATTTCCAAACCAATATTTTCCATACCCTTTTCTAAATCTAAACTTACCCAATTTAATCCTTAGGGCTCTCTTGGAAGATCCCCTCGTTATTATACCCCCCTTATTAATCCCATCTTCCATTAAAACCTGATCATGTCCCCCTCATTCTTCGTCTTACAAGTGAATGTAATTTGGGTCTTCAATCTTTCTTAAAGGAAATTTCTAATGCTATGAATTACCTTGACATTCGCGCTGAATATTTTCTAACGAATTTATATCCATTCTGTAAAATGGAGACCAGAACTAAAGTATAATCTAGGTGGCCCTTACTAATGATGTAAAAAGCTGTAATATAACCGCGGATTTTGTTGCTTACATTTTTGATATAAATCCCATAATCTATTTGCTTTATTTCTTACATTAAGAGGGACGTTAAAAGGGGGTAAGAAAAGCTAAGCGAGACTACGAAATAAAAGTTGCTAGGGGTTCGAGAACAACCCAAAAAGTTTTTTTCCCGGGGTATAAAACAAAAGTTAAAAATAAGATAGGTCTAAAAATAATTATGGGTATCTTACTGACAAAAAAGAATGAAATGTGCTCTATTTTTAATAATTATTTTTCTCGGTTTCCCCAAAAAACCTAATAATATCCCCAAAATTAAGTATTTTAGTGGGGCCCGAAGAGATAAATTATGTAGTATCACAGTCACTGCAAATAGTTATAAACAGATAGACCGTTTGGCAAAAAAGGGCCCTGATGAGCTTTTTTTAAGGGTTCTTAAGGAATGCAAAAATTGAACTCTGTGAACCCCAACTAACATTTTAACTATCTCTTCAAACAGATGTGTGTCTGATACGTGGAAGATGGCTAATGTTTTTTTTAAAAAAAGGGGGCAAGTCGTTACCATCAAATTACCCCCAATAAATCTAACATCAATTGTAGGCAAACTATTAGAGTCGATTTAGCTGATAAATAAAACCATATCGATGGGGTAATTTTATTAATGATATAACATGGATTCAAAAGGGCCGTTCCTGCCTAACTAATTTATTAAAAATTTTTTAGTAAGGGTTTTGGGCAGTTTATCATGATAAAAAATTCGATATTGTTTATTTGGATTTTTGTAAGGCTTTTTATAAAATACCACATCAGAAGA
>WNWK01031370.1:0-22751 GCA_009830355.1 Cherax destructor
TATTGAGGGATATGTTCATTACGTGTGAGGTATCTCAGTGGTACGGAACACGTCAATCAGCCTCAGCTTATTACTTAAGCTAACTCAAGCATAGAGGTATTTATTTGTAAATTAATAAACAGACACTAATTGATTTTCAGAATATATCCTTCAAAATAAGCACCATCAGGAAGTGATCTGTGTAGAACACAGTACAGAGCTTGAAATAGCAAGAAGAATTTTTCTTCTTTGGAAATAGAAAGGCACTACGGATGTATTTCATCGACTCGCTATAATTAACATTGATACTGATTGATATAGAGACTGGTAAAAGAAACAATTGTCTAACAAACCTCCAGTTAAAAAGGAAAGAACAAAATTCACACTAGTTTTGTAGAATTAATATCTTTTATTTTTCCTGTTTATACCCATTCTATATAGTTATCAATTCCTTCACGTTTTTGATGAGATTGGAGGAAAAAAAAGGGAATATTTACCTTGCCCCCATTGTTTACTCAGCCCTGATCAGAAGAATGGTAAAATATAATATACGAATGTTGAAGGTCGAATAATAATGGAACTTCTTAAATGTATATAATTAAATACAATGAAGTCATACGTCTGATGGTTAAGCGATGTTAGGTGGCAGGAAAAGATAATATAGTAAGCCGACACTAATAATGATCTTTTCTGTCATGTCAGAGATCACAGTCATCCTATTGATTGGTCTTCTGCTAAAACTGTCTACCCTACGTCCAACTTTCACAGTCGCCGTCTGGTTGAATCCTCCCTTATACACAACTTTCCCTGTATGAATCTTAGCCCTGGCTTTGTCTCTGTAGATGCTTTCCTCTCCCATTACATTGTTAAATGCTCCAAACTTCAGAACACCCGTGACTTAACCTGATTCCTTCCCCTTCTATCTCTTCCCCCTTCTCCTCTTTCTTCTTTCTCCTCTGGGTTTTCTTTCTTTTCTTTTGCCTTGTATTTGTATTCTTTATTTTATTTTCATTTTTCCCCCTCTGTGTCCTTGTCTTTACCCTATGCGGGCCGCCAGCTTCGTTGCAGTGCTCCTTTCCTAGAATATGACTGCCTCCACTACCACTACTACCTCCATTATTACCCCTCCACCACTTTCTTGTGCCCTCCCCTGTCTGCCTGCCTGCCTATATATAACCCCTTCTACCTGTCCTTTGTGTTAGTGTGACTTTGTAAATGGTCCAAGTCGGACCGAAACGTCGTCGTAAGCTCCTCTCTTCTATGTATGGGTTGTGTGTGTATTGTTCCAGTCACTGTATTGTGCCTTTTTTTGTTATTTAGAATATAGTAAGGATTGTTTCTTCCAACATTGAAGACAAGATGTCATAAATGCTTGAGTCGACTAAAATGTTCTCGATCTTCTATAAATCTTTTAATATGTTAACAAGAATGTCCTATCAAAGTTTAGGGAGAGAAGAAGAGGCATCGTCTATTTCCACACTCTATATCCAAGTCGCCGTAATCTTGTTCCTGATTATCAGAGTGTCTGCTGCAGGGTGACCACGCCCCCAGCAAGAGTTGGTAAAAACAGAAACACTGGTTACCAGATAGTTAACAAATCATAACATTAGAGAAAGACAAGGGTGCCAATTGTATTTCATTGTTAATACTGGTAACCATGTTGAACCCTAAACCTTAAACAATGTTCTTCGAAGATCACCTTACCTGATTAGGAGAAAAGTGGAGGTGAAGTGATTACCTCACATCTCCAGGCAAAACTAAATAAAGTTAATACTACCTGGAGAAAGAGAAATGGGAAAAATTAGCTAGGAAAAACAGAGTTCAGGCAAAAGACGTAACATTCAAAATGAAGGAAATTGAAGAACACGCTAAGCAGAGGGAATTAGAACACATAAGATTAGAACTAGAAGCAAAAAAGATAAAACTTTCAAAGCAGAAAATGGAAGAAGGGGGTATTAAAGTACCCTACGCACGAGGCTTATAATAGAATGTCTCAAACTCTGCCTTTTACAGAAAATGATGACAATGCTGCAAATATCGTAAGATTTGAGAACACTGCTACTGTGTGTGTCTGGCCGTCACATTCTTGGGCTACTCGACTCGGGTTAATTTTGTCTGGTTAGTCTCTGAATGTATGAATATTCTACGTTACTTTCGGAAGTAATAACTAATTACAGTCGGTTGAAGAAAGCCATATTTAACGATTTCATTTAGAACAAGATGTCACTGAACTTCAGGAGGATTTAAATAAACTCATGTCGTGGTCAGAAAAGTGGCAGATGCAGTTCACTGTGGATAAATGCAAAGTCCTGAAGCTCCGGAAAGTTCATAACCCTAGAGATTATAAACTAAATGTTATAGAGCTTGGCCATACATTGACTTGGGGATTATGGTAAGCAGCAACATGAAACCAAGACAGCAGTCCCTAAGCACTGTCTTTCTGACAGACTTCAAGAGCACAAAAGAAGTGTTAGACTTGCCGACACCAATAATGCTATTTTCTGTGATGTTAGAGATCACAGTCATCCTAATGACTGGTCCTCAGCCAAAACTGTCTATCCTACTTCTAGCCTTCACAGCCGTCGTCTTGTTAAAGTATCCCTTATACACAACTTGTATGAATCTTAGTCTTGGTTTTGTCTCTGTAGATGCCTTCCTTTCTCTTTACATTGTCAAATGCTCCAAACTTCAGAACACTCGTGACTTGAAATTATTTTTTCTTCTCTCTTTACCTCTTCTTCTTTCCTTTTTTTCATATTTCTTTGTTTTCCATTTTTCTGCCTAGTGTGTTTTGTCTTTCAGTTTCCCCCATCATCGCCCCTCCTGTGTTTTTGGTCCAGTCCCTTGTGGGGTCTTAGTTCTCCTGCAGTGCTCCTCTTTATGTCCATAGACTGACACCACTTGTACTACTACTAGGACTACTATTCCTTTTCCACTATTTCTGCTTCTATGTTCTACCTTTTCTACTACTACTGCTGCTACTATTGCCTCCCTTCACTTCCCTTTCTATCTCTTGCGGCACAAACTACTCCCACTTCTACTTCTACTACTACCTCCAACATCAGTATTACCACTACTTGTCAATAGTCCAAGATGGCTCGAAACGTCGTTATAAGCTCTTTTCCCTCATGTCTGGGTTATTTTGCTTTTGTTCTTGTCACAGTATTGTGCCTTTTTGTGCTATTTCAGTCATATAATTTTCAGGTTGTGTATACAGGTGGCTCGGACAGTCATTTCTCAGGTTGGCTGAGCCGAGGTTGTACGTAGTTGTTTTTCCTCAGAAAGCTCTACTTACATTGGCCCCTATTTCTTTTGGAAAGAGGGTCATGTGAGGGAAAAAAACTGAAATTTCGAGTCGTCTTCTGCACTACCATCTGTCAGGCCGATGTAAAAACACAGATTTCTCCTGGAATGGTGCGACTGTTTTTAATAATGGTAGTTTTAACCTTATTTGGTTTTATCTGGAGTTGGGGGGAGTAATCACTTCAACTTCTCTGTTTCCTGATCAGGTAAGGTGATCTTCCAAGAACACTATTTCAGGTTTCCAGTAGTGACAATGAAGTACAATTACCACCTTTGTCTTTCTTTAATGTTATGCTTAGTTAACAATCTAGTAACCAGTGTTTATGTTATTGTCAGCTCTTGCTGGGGGCGTGGTCACCCTGCAGCAGACACTCTGATAATCGGGAACGAGATCACGGCGACTTGGATATACTGAGCGGAAAATAGACGTTACCTCTTCTTCTATCCTTAAACTCTGACGTGTACTCCACTACTACTACCATTCTTAGACAGAAGATTCTTGTTAACATATTTAAAGACTTTTAGAAGATCGAGAACATCCTAGTCGACCCAAGGATATTTATATCATCTTGTCTTCAGTGCTGGAAGAAGCAATACTTGCTTGCCAGGACGTACGATTTTATTATGCTCAATTAAATTCATCTAAGAAGATCCATTATTATTAGAACATAAGAACATAAGAATGGAGGAACACTGCAGAAGGCCTACTGGCCCATACAAGGCAGGTCCTTATCAAAACCACGACACTAATCAAACCCAGCCCCTCCCACTCATAAGAACATAAGAAAGGAGGAACACTGCAGCAGGCCCGTTGGCCCATACTAGGCAGGTCCTTCACAATCCACCTGTCTAATCTCGACTGGGGTAATCTAGCTAACGATAACGATGGGATCTGCGCTATTTACATCAACTTCCTATATTTACCGTTCTTGTGATCAGGGACCAGCGTGTTCTCTGACAACAGTTATTTTCTTCATGCGTTTGAAGTTTTGATGAATAAATTTATCCGGCCCTATTGTTTACCCAGACAAATCATAGTTGTCATGAAACAAATCTTCAACACTGTGAGTCAGCCTATAAAGTTGTTGCTCACATTCAGCCATTTTAAATCTAAAGAGGCGATTTTAATGCAAAAGCTTCACAACACCTTAATGTACGAGTATTTATATATTGTTACCTCATACATGATAGTGCTGCCAATAAAATTATAATATGTGTCCTGCGTGCCATAGATCTTGTGTCCATGTGGCCCAAAATGTTGAAAATTTACTACATTGCATTACTCCTCTTCTGAAGTATGCCTGTGTCTTCCCGCATCCTTAAGAACATAAGAACATAAGAAAGAAGGAACACTGCAGCAGGCCTACTGGCCCATGCGAGGCAGGTCCAAATCTCCAACGGCTTAAGCCAATGCCCCGACCCAGCCAGGTCAGGTTACATTCACTTAAGGAAGGAGCACTGCATCTGACCTAGTAGCACAACCTAGTCAGGACCAATTCACACCCAACCGCACCCACTCATATAATTGTCCACCTGACCACCTGGTCAGGTCACTTCCACTTAAGGAATTAGTACAGGTCAGGTTACATTCACTTAAGGAAGGAGCACTGCATCTGACCTAGTACAAGCTCACACCCATCCACACCCACTCATGTATTTATCTAACCTATTTTTAAAACTACACAACGTCTTAGCATCTATGACGGTACTCGGGAGTTTGTTCCACTCATCCACAACTCTATTACCAAACCAGTGCTTTCCTATATCCTTCCTGAATCTGAACTTTTCCAACTTGAAACCATTGCTGCGAGTCCTGTCTTGGTTGGATATTTTCAGCACGCTATTTACATCCCCTTTGTTTATTCCTGTTTTCCATTTATACACCTCAATCATATCCCCCCTAATTCTACGCCTTTCTAGAGAGTGCAGATTCAGGGCCCTCAGTCTATCTTCATAGGGAAGATTTCTGATACATGGGATCAACTTTGTCATCCTCCTCTGTACGTTTTCCAGTGCATTTATATCCATTCTGTAATACGGTGACCAGAACTGTGCAGCATAATCTAAATGAGGCCTAACCAAAGATATATAGAGTTGAAGAACAACCTGAGGACTTCTGTTATTTATACTTCTTGATATGAAGCCAAGGATTCTGTTAGCTTTATTGCGAACACTTATGCACTGTTGTCTAGGCTTCAGATTACTACTAACCAGAACTCCTAAATCCTTCTCGCAATTACAAGTAATAAGATCTATATTATTCAGCTTATATGTGGCATGGTTATTGTCCTGCCCAACATTTAGAACTTTGCATTTGTTTACATTAAACTGCATCTGCCACTTCTCCGACCACTGCATCAGTCTATTCAAATCATCCTGGAGTGCTCTAATGTCCTCGTTTGAATGAATTGGACGGCCTATTTTGGTGTCATCAGCAAATTTACTTATGCTACTATTTATTCCCACATCTATGTCGTTTATGTAAATTGTAAACAACAGGGGGCCCAAAACTGACCCCTGTGGAACACCGCTTGAGACACGCCCCCATTCTGATTTCTCTCCATTTATGCAAACTCTCTGCCGCCTATTAGTCAACCATGCCTCTACCCAGGAAAAAATTTCTCCTCCTATTCCGTGTGCCTTAAGTTTCCTCAGTAGCCTCTGATGTGGAACTTTATCGAAAGCCTTACTGAAGTCCATATACACAATATCATATTCATTACCATGATCTACTTCCTCAAACACCTTAGTGAAAAAAGTTAGTAAATTCGTAAGACATGAACGCCCCTTTGTAAAACCGTGTTGAGATTCATTAATCAATTTATGCTTTTCAAGATGGCTACGAATTGCCTCGGCAATTATTGATTCCATAAATTTACCAACTATGGAGGTAAGGCTTATTGGTCTATAGTTCGAAGCTAAGGACCTGTCACCTGCCTTGTAAATAGGTATTACATTTGCCCTTTTCCACTTGTCTGGCACTATGCCAGTTTGTAGTGATATATTGAAAAGATTTGCCAAAGGTTTGCTAAGTTCCTCTTTACATTCCTTTAAAACTCTTGCAAACAGTTCATCAGGACCTGGGGATTTGTTAGGTTTTAATTTCTCTATTTGTCTGAGGACCATGTCACTAGTTACCCCAATCGAGCATAGTCTGTTATCTTCCAGTTCTACATAATTTATTATTTCTGGAATTCTGCTAGTATCTTCCTGAGTAAAAACTGAGAGGAAGTAAGTATTGAAAATTTCACACATATCCTTATCACTGTCCTTGATCTGTCCTGAGTTACTCTTAAGTGGCCTATCTTGTCCCTAATCTTACTTCTGTATACCTGAAAGAACCCTTTTGGGTTAGTCTTCGAATCCTTGCGACCTTAGCCTCATAATCCCTTTTGCTTTTCTTATTCCTTTTTTATTTCTCTCTTTAATTGATAATATTGATTTCTTATCTGTCCATCCCCTCTTTTGATACGTCTATATATGCCTCTCTTTTGACCAATGAGATGTTTTAATCTATTGTTCATCCATTTAGGATCATTTTTGTTAGATCTAATTTCCCTACTTGGAACAAAAGTTGTCTGGGCAGCTAGAACTATGCTCTGAAAAACGTCATATTGGCAACCAAAACCACCTACCTGACCCATAGTCAGGTCATCCCAATTTAGCCCACCTAGGTAATTTCTCAGCCCCATGAAGTCGGCTACACGAAAGTCTGGAACTGAGACTTGATTGCAGTTACCTGGGTAATTCCATGATATATTAAAACTAAGTGATTTGTGATCGCTTTCCCCAAGCTCTTCATTAACCTCAAGATTATTAATTAGTGATTCTTTGTTAGAAAGAACCAAATCAAGCAAGTTGCTACCTCTAGTTGGTTCTGTCACAAACTGTTTAAAAAACAATCCTGAATCGTATCAAGAAAGTCACTAGACTCAAGATTACCTGTCACATTGTTCCAATCAATGTGTCTAAAGTTAAAATCTCCCATTAACACAACATTTTCATATCTAGACGCCTTATGAATTTCGTCCCATAGCAGCTTACTGCGCTCCCTATCCAGGCTTGGGGGTCTGTAAATCACACCCAAAATTAATTTTCACGACCCTCGAGAAACTGTAGCCAAACAGATTCTGTGTCAGCTGTTTCTAATCTTATATCTTGTCTAACACAACAATTTAAATTATCTCTGACATACATCGCCACTCCACCACCCTTCCTGTTGACCCTATCAGTGTGGAATAGTTTGTAACCCTGAATGTTGCACTCGGAAGGCATTTCTCTATCTTTCAGGTTGAACCAGGTCTCTGTTATAGCAATAATATCTATATTACCTGCACTTGCAAGTAATCTTAGCTCATCTATCTTATTTCTTAGACTCCTACTATTTGTATAGTAAACCTCAAGGGAGCTAGTCACTCGTTGCCCTCTACTATCTCTCTTTGTTTGTTGATCAATTGTTTTGCATTTACAAACAACTTTATTTTGAATCTTATCTTTTAAACATAACCCTGGGGTATCCTGGTAATATCTGCTGTTTCCAGGCCTAATACCACAGCCTGATTTTTTTCCCACAAACACCCATACCTCTATAATCTATCAGTTTAAAGTCCTAGACAAGTCTCCAATGACCCCCTCAATCGAATTGGCTAATGCAACCACTCCAGCCCCAGAGAGATGAACCCCATCCCTTGCATACATATCACGTTTGCCATAGAATTTGTCCCAGTTATCAATGAATGGAATTGCAAGTTCCTTGCAGTACCTGTCTAGCCAGCAATTTATACCAATTGCCCTAGACATCCATTCATTGCCCACTCCCTTTCTAGGCAAAATGCTACATATGATTGGGATACCTCCCTTAGACCTAACGACTTCTATGGCTGACCTATACTTATCTAGTAGCTCCTGTCTTCTGCCCTTCCCAATGTCATTACCACCAGCACTAAGACAGATAATAGGCTTGTTCCCATTACCTGACATAATATTATCCAACCTGCTGACTATGTCACCAATACCAGCTCCTGGGAGGCACACCCTCTGTCTGACCTTCCTGTCTCTGTTACAAAAGGCACGGTCCATATATCTTACCTGAGAGTCTCCCACAATCATAATATTCTTACCTTGATTAGCAGGGGACTCAGTGGTACCTTTAACCTCACTGACCACTGAAGTACACTCGTCCTGGAGAACAGAGAATCGATTTCCTACCTTCACATCTTCACTATTAACCTTCTTTATCTTCCTTCTTCCTGAATTGTGAACCACTTGCCACTTAAAGCGGCTGCCACTTTCACTGTTGGTAACCATTTCCTCCTTACCAGCTCCAACCATCTCACACTCACACCCACACCCATCTAGGCGAAGCTTCAGCCTCCTATTTTCCTTCTGAAGAAGTAGAACCTCCTTCTTCAACACTTCAACCTGAGATTCTAAAACACTGCAGTGAGCCATGTGCTCGGTATCACCCCACGCTAATTCCCAGACAGCTTAGGACAGGTATGACCACACGTGACCACTGACCTCAGCGTATTCTCGCCACATCCGCAAACAGGATTGAAAGAAGTAAATTCTTAATGCTGATTCACAAATATTCGTTAGGATAAATATGACGTTCAAAACTGATAATATAAGACTCCACTAGTTACTCTCATCCGTCCTGATGTTTAAGATCCTTATAAGACTCCACTAGTTACATTCTCCCATCCTGATGTTTAAGATCTTTATAAGACTGCTAGTTACTCTTCCATCCTGATGTTTAAGATCCTTATAAGACTCCACTAGTTACATTCTCCCATCCTGATGTTTAAGATCTTTATAAGACTGCTAGTTACTCTTCCATCCTGATGTTTAAGATCCTTATAAGACTCCACTAGTTACACTCTTCCATCCTGATGTTTAAGATCCTTATAAGACTCCGCTAGTTACACTCTCCCATCCTGATATTTAAGATCCTTATAAGACTCCGCTAGTTACACTCTCCCATCCTGATATTTAAGATCCTTATAAGACTCCACTAGTTACACTCTCCCATCCTGATATTTAAGATCCTTATAAGACTCCACTACTTACACTATTCTATCCTGATCTTTAAGCTCTTATAATGATTCTGTTTTCTTTTGTTCAAGTATTTTGGTATCTCGACCAATATCCTTCCTCTTGACTTTTATTTGGAATCGAATTATAAGATTTCACCCAATTCTATCATATGTTTCGTTAAAGTAATCCAGAAACCTCCTTCAAAGTCTGAATTCTTATTTATGTTATACGATAAACAAGGTAGTTTGTGGGCTTTAGACAAATAATATTAATTTTTCTTTTCTTACAATTTATATTTTTTTCTTATTTATATTAACTATACTGTTCTCATGCGTAGGAGTGAATTAGAAACTATATTTCTGGCTTTTTTCCTTGCTTCATCGCTAATTTGAAGTTTTTGGAGATTCAACTCCAACAGCCACCTTCTCGTCCATTTTAACAATTTTTGTTAGAATTCTTGCAGTTTCTTGAAGTTGTCCTCCGTCAGTATCCTTTTCAACATTTTTGCATCATTTACATTCTAAATAAAGAATAAATTTCTCTGGAGAAATCTTATATAATGAATATAATGGTCAGAGGTTGTGTTTCCTAGACACATTTTCCAAATGACTCACAAGACTGATATATCTATCGCTTTTAACCACTATCGTTCATTCAGTAAATAAAGACAAGAATATTAATAACTTTGCTATGTTTTATTTGTTTTTTAACATAGTGTTTGTTAGTTATGTGAGGAAAACAGTAGTATAAAAAAGTGTACACTCTACTTTGCTATAAAACTCAATAGTTTGAAAGTTTTTCACATACCCTTTATTCCCATCCGACTGTCTAATTCTAAAATAAAACTAAACCAGGCAATATGTGCGTGTATCAGACACCAAAAAATTCCCCTCCAAATCTTTTTCAGCGCAAGTAACTCGTGGCCCTATAGAAAGTAACTCGTGGCCCTATAGAAAGTAAGTCGACTCCTATGGAGATGGGCGCCACTCTTTGAGAAATATTTAGGAAAGTCTTTTTGAGGCTCCGTTTGTCGCTCTCATTTCTAACAATTCTTCCTTTCCAAAGGCTCTTACATAGGTTAGGTTAGCGCTCAGTTATGATTATAATAATTAGGTTAGGTTAGGTAATATTGTTTAGGAAACAAGGCAAGTGTTTCCTGACGAGGGTCTTAGTCATGTGATGACCCACCATTGGAGATTTTGGACATCTGGCCGAGGCCTCCAGCTGGCTTACCGCCCAACCCCATTTAAAAATTAAAATTACAGAAGGCTCTTTGGCTTCTGTTTCTGTTCCACTGATGCACAAAGAGCCTCACCAGGCCTAGTTCTCCATTTTGAGAATTTCCTCTAAGTATTGTAAGCGTGAATGTGTGTTTAGGGTGTATGTGCTTTACTCGTGCATGTAATACATGAAAATTTGCATACTTTATTGCGAATTTATATATATTTTATTATGAGCTAAGATATATTAGCATTCAATCACGAATTTGTGTACAGAGCCAACACTAATTCCATCTTGACGACCATTAACAGCTCTCCGTCGGGACAACCGTTGAAGGACGACGTGTCGGTGACTGTCAACTACTGGAAGGCAAGAAAATGTAATGTCCGTGTATCTCGCAATGTTACTGTAAGTATGACGCCCCAAACACTGTTTTGTTAGTTACTCTACCAAACATCCTAACGGCTGTCACTGGTAATGTTACTGTTCCAGAAAACTAAACCAAAATAAATAAACCAAAAAACCAAAAACCCCAACAGATATTGTCACTGACATTGTTATTGTTTACGATACCCCCAACAGCTTCCAAACCCCCTAACACCTGTTCATTTATAATATTACTGGTGAAGATTCCCCAACAGCTGTTGTCACTCAGAATTACTGGTGAAGATTCCCCAACAGCTGTTGTCACTCAGAATTACTGGTGAAGATTCCCCAACAGCTGTTGTCACTCAGAATTACTGGTGAAGATTCCCCAACAGCTGTTGTCACTCAGAATGTTGCTATTCCAGACACCCCAACACCCCTTGTTTACTTTTCCTACTCTTCGACTTTTTTTTAATACGTGTCCTAGCTTCAGGATATTATGTATTTTCAGTAAAATTATTTCTGAACAATGCTAAAGAACTTATGTAAAAAGGAAATAAAATAATAGACATTATCTCAACATTACGTATAAAAAAAAAATCCAGTTTTGAAAATGTCCTCAAAATAATGTGGCATAAATCAGTGGTGACCTGTACTTAGCTCAGTGGTGACCTGTACTTAACTCAGTGGTGACCTGTACTTAGCCCAGTGGTGACCTGTACTTAGCTCAGTGGTGATCTGTACTTAGCTTGAGTGGTGACCTGTACTTAGCTCTGTGAAGACGTGTCTTGTGTGCTCTCTGTGAATCTGAACAAGATGTCCTCTCTTGAGCAACTCTACCAGCAGCTAAAGGAAGAACTGAGGGTAGCTAAGCTTGAGATACAGCGACTGACTGAGGAAAACAAGAGGATTCGTAGTAATCCTCCTGTTGAGAATCCTCAAGCCAAGAAAGGAACCTGGACAATGGCTGCAATGCATGGGACAAAGTTAAGGATCAAGAGGACGGATGGAGAGGTAGAATCAACGAAGATCCAGGAGAATGTTGTGGAAACATCGAACCGATTCTCCGTGCTACCCGATGAATGTGAGTCGACTTCTGGGAACGTCACGACGAACGACACCAAGGAAGGTAAAAACATTGTTGTTGTTGGGGACAGTCAGGTTAGGTACATGGATAGGGCCTTCTGTTTGAAGGATAGGAGTAGGAGACAGCTTACATTGAGGGTCCTGAATTAATTCCTTGCAATGGTTCAGCTAGTCACAAGGTTCAGCTAGCAACGAGGTTCAGCTAGGCACAAGGTTCAGCTAGGCACAATGCTCAGCTAGGCACAGCGTTCAGATAGCAACAAAGTTCAGCTAGGCACAAGGTTCAGCTAGCAACAAGGTGCAGTTAGCAACAAGGTTCAGCTAGCAGCAAGGTTCAACTAGTAACAAGGTTCAACTAGCAACAAGGTTCAGCTAGGCACAAGGTTCAGCTAGGCACAAGGTTCAGGTAGCCACAAGGTTCAGCTAGCCTCAAGGTTCAACTACCAACAAGGTACAGCTAACCACATGGTTTAGCTAGCAACAAGGTTCAGCTAGTAAGAAGGTTCAACTAGCAACAAGGTTGAGCCAGCAACAAAGCTAAGATAGCAACAAGGTTCAGATTAACCAAAGTTACCCGAAATGCTTTGCAAAACCATGGATTTTCTATATAGTATGCTTATAATGTCAGCTAATCCTGTAATAGTTGTTTCGTGTACTTGAAGAAATAATAATAATTATGTATTAATATTGGTAGAATTACCGACAATATGTTAAGTAAAAGGACACAAATGCAACTAATGTGACATTTTATTGTGGCAACGTTTCGCTCTCCAGGAGCTTTGTCAAGCCGTTACAAGCAATACATGGACACAGAGGGTATATATATATATAGGCTCAAAGTGAGGTGTGATACTAGTGGTGGTAGAAGTAGTCGTGATATAAGTTGTAGTAGTAGGAAGGAACACAATGGATCAGGAAATACCTGTCAGGAAGACAGCAGCGAGTCATGGTACGTGGCGAGGTGTCAGAGTGGGCGCCGGTGACGAGTGGGGTTCCACAGAGGTCAGTCCTAGGACCGGTTCTGTTTCTGGTATTTGTGAACGACATGACGGAAGGAATACTCCGAAGTGTCCCTGTTTGCAGATGATGTGAAGTTGATGAGAAGAATTCAATCGGACGAGGACCAGGCAGAACTACAAAGGGATCTGGACAGGCTGCAAGCCTGGTCCAGCAATTGGCTCCTGGAGTTCAACCCCACCAAGTGCAAAGTCATGAAGATCAGGAAAGGGCAAAGAAGACCGCAGACGGAGTACAGTCTAGGGGGCCAGAGACTACAAACTTCAATCAAGGAAAAAGATCTTGGGGTGAGTATAACACCAGGCACATCTCCTGAGGTGCACATCAACCAAATAACTGCTGCTGCATACGGGCGTCTAGCAAACCTAAGAACAGCATTCCGACATCTTAATAAAGAATCGTTCAGGACCCTGTACACTGTGTACGTTAGGCCCATACTGGAGTATGCAGCACCAGTTTGGAACCTACATCTAGCCAAACACGTAAAGAAGCTAGAGAAAGTGCAAAGGTTTGCAACAAGACTAGTCCTGGAGCTAAGGGGTATGTCCTACGAGGAGAGGTTAAGGGAAATCGACCTGACGACACTGGAGGAAAAGGAGAGATAGGGGGGACATGATAACGACATATAAGATACTGAGAGGAATTGACAAGGTGGACAGAGACAGAATGTTCCAGAGATGGGACACAGCAACAAGGGGACACAGTTGGAAGTTGAAGACTCAGATGAATCACAGGGATGTTAGGAAGTATTTCTTCAGTCACAGAGTGGTCGGGAAGTGGAATAGTTTGGGAAGCGATGTAGTGGAGGCAGGTTCCATACATAGCTTTAAGAAGAGGTATGATAAAGCTCATGGCGCAGGGAGAGTGACCCAGTAGCGGCGAGTGAAGAGGCGGGGCCAGGAGCTATGAATCGACCCCTGCAACCACAACTAGGTGAGTACAACTAGGTGAGTACACACACACACAAACCACAATCCACACTTGCAGCCCCCACCCCACACTACGCTGTAAAATCCACAGCACACTGCCAGGTTTCCCACCCTCAGAGACCCATTAGAATACAGTATTGGAGAGGAAACTGAAGGTATGGTACACCAACGCTGATGGAATAATGAATAAGTGGGAGTGGCACGAAAGAGTCAAAGAGGCATCACCGGACATTATAGCTCCCACAGAAACCAAGCTTACAGGAATGATAACAGATGCCATCTTTCCAACGGGATATCAGATCCTGAGGAAAGACTGAAGAAACAGAGGGGGTGAAGGAGTGGCACTGCTCATCAAAAACCAATGGGATTTTCATGAGCTGGAGAGAGGAGACAGTGGAGAAGCAAGAGACTTCATAATAGGAACACTTCAGTCTGGAGGTCCCAAGGTGGTAATTGCAGTGATGTATAACCCACTACAGAACAGCAGGAGGCCAAGTCAAGAGAATGATGAGAGTGATAGAGCGATGGTTGACACACTGGCTGAAGTGGCCAGAAGTGCTCATGCGAGTAGGGCAAAGCTGCTGATTATTAGTGACTTCAATCACAAGGAAATCGACTGGGAGAACCTGGAGCCACATGCGGGCCCAGAAATGTGGAGGGCTAAGATGATGTAGGTGGTACTGGAAAACCTCATGTACCAATACGTAAAGGACACTACCAGCAAGACTGGACCTAGTATTCACCTTGAGTAATGCAGTTATTGAGGATATCACATATGAAAGACCCTTCGGGGTCAGAGATCACGTGGTTCTGAGCTTCGAATACATAGTAGATTTAAGGGATTTGTTAACAAGATGAGAAATGGACTGTAGATTGATACTTATCTTAATGACAGCTCAACGTCCTGCAGCTGCCTCCAGAACATTCTATGGAGTTGTCGATGTTACCCCTTGGGCTGTGGGAATTAAAAATTTATAAAAACAGGATTACCCCAAAGAGCGTTATATCAACATTTCATATTACTGCTGAAATGATGATTTCAACTTTCGATTTTGGGCTCAATGGCCAGCGTATCATGGGTTAAAATGGTATTTCCAGCTAAGGCATGAACTAGATATCTGCTACACAGCCGACATAACTAAGTTCATAACTTACTAGACATACCTGGGTATTGTATCGGACCTGGCTTTTGGGAGGAAAATAAGCCGATATAGGTGTCTTGATTGAAGTAGTAGTGCCGTACGGTATACTTTTTGTCTCTGAAGATTGTTCGCAACACTGTACACTATATGGTTCTCCAATATTAGTTCTTTTGTGGTAATGTCACAGCAAGAAGATAGTTCACATCACTGTAATAGTTCTACCACTGGTTGTTCAGATTGTCTGTGTTGAACAGAATCATTAGTGTCTTTGTTCTTATAGCGTGAAGCACGAGTTATCTGCGCAAGATCTTACAGCAATCTGCCCTGCAGCGGGCTTCGTGTTAGGGCGCGGCCCTAAATCGCCAACTTCAGCATTATTACTCTACCTTGCTAAATACTGCAACAGAAAGCATTAGAAATAATAGATTTCCTAGTTATGACTTATCCAATGTTTTACGATAGTCTCAACCTGGACAAAGTGATTACAGGGTCTCCTGTACTTTTCCTGTAAAGGTAAAAAGAGTCTTTTTTCTCAATACTCTGTCACTCATATTACACTAACACTAATCCCCGGAGGTGGCGCATACGTGACCAAGCTCTGGCGCGCAGTATCTTCATCTGCTTCCAATTATTGACCAGAAGGAAGCAAGATGCCATTTGCCCTTTGTGAGAGGGTGAAAGGGCTGAAGGGGCTGATACCCCCCTTTCTGGAGAAATTTTCTTAACAGTAGAGTTACAAGTGGAGAGGGAAGCAGGAAGGGCAGGACGAATGAAGTCAAACTACAAGAGAGAGGACTACATAAACATGAAGAATTTCCTGAACGGGGTTCAGTGGGACAGAGAACTGGCAGGGAAGTCAGGAAAAGAGATAATGGAATATGTGACAACAAAATGCAAGGAAGCTGGGGAGAGGTTTGGATCCAAGGGTAACAGAAATAACGAGAAAGCCAGGATGAGCCCGTGATTCACCCAAAGGTGTAGAGGTCAAAAGCTAGAGAATGGAAGAAGTATAGAAGGCAAAGGACCCAGGAGAATAAGGAGAGAAGTCGTAGAGCCAGAAACGAATATGCACAGGTAAGAAGGGACGGGACGCCCAACGACGAAACGATAATGATATGGCAGCGAAAGTCAAATCTGACCCAAAGCTGTTGTACTGCCACATCAGTAGGAACACAACAGTCAAGGACCAGGTAATCAGGCTGAGGAAGGAAGGAGGGAGATCACAAGAAATGACCACGAAGTATGTGAGGAACTTAACATGAGGTTCAAAGAAGTGCTCACAGAGGAGACAGATGAGACTCTAGAAAGACAGAGAGGTGGGGTTCACCATCAAGTGTTGGACACAATACATATAACCGAGGAAGAATGAAGAGGCTTCTAAGAGAGCTAAATAGCTCAAAGGCGATGGGGCTTGATAACATCTCTCCATGAATCCTGAGACTCATCTATCGAAACAGGGCGACTACCTGAGGTATGGAAGACAGCAAATGTAGTCCCAATTTTTAAAAAAAGAGACAGACACGAAGCATAAAAACTACAGACCAGTGTCACTGACATGTATAGTATGCAAAGTCGTGGAGATTATCAGAAGATTGGTGGAGCACCTATAGATGAATGAGCTTATCAACGACAGCCAGCACGGTTTCAGGGGCGGGAAATCCTGTGTCACAAACCTACTGGAGTTCTATGACAGTATGACAGCAGTAAGACAAGAGAGAAAGAGGTGGGTAGATTTAATTTTCTTGGACTGTAAGAAACCATTAGACACAGTTCCACACAAGAGATTAGTGCAAAAGCTGGAGGACCAGGCAGGGATATCAGGGAAGGCACTACAATGGATCAGGGAAAAACTCTAAGGAAGACAACAGCGAGTCATGGTACTTGGCGAGGTGTCAAAGTAAGCGCCTGTGACGAGTGGGGTTCCACTGGGGACATTCGTAGTACCGGTACTGTTTCTGGTATTTGTGAACAACATGATGGAAGGAGTCGACTCTGAAGTGTCCCTGTTTGCAAATGATGTGAAGTTGATGAGAAGGATTCAATCGGACGAGGACCAGGCAGAACTACAAAGGGATATGACCAGGCTTCAGGCTTGGTTCAGCAACTGGTTCCTGGAGTTCAACCCCACCAAGTGCAAAGTCATGAAGATTGGGGAAGGGCAAAGAAGGCCACAGATGGAGCACAGTCTAGGGGCCAGAGACTACACACCTCACTCAAAGAAAAGGATCTTGGGGTGTGTATAACACCGGGCACATCTCCTGAGGTGCACATCAACCAAATAACTGCTGCAGCTTACGGGCGCCTAGCAAACCTAAAGGCAGCATTCCGACATCTTAATAAAGAATCATTCAGGACCCTGTACACTGTGTACGTTAGGCCCATATTGGAGTATGCAGCACCAGTTTAGAACCCACACTTTGCCAAGCACGTAAGGAAACTAGAGAAAGTGCAAAGGTTTGCAACAAGACTAGTCCTGGACCTAAGGGGTATGTCCTACGAGGAGAGGTTAAGGGAAATCGACCTGACAACACTGGAGGACAGGAGAGATAGGGGGATATGATAACGTCACATTAAATACTGAGAGGAATCGACAAGGTGGACAGAGACAGGATGTTCCAGAGATGGAACACAGCAACAAGGGGTCACAGTTGGAAGTTGAAGACTCAGATGAATCACAGGGATGTTTGGAAGTATTTCTTCAGTCACAGAGTGGTCAGGAAGGGAAATAGTCTGGGAAGTGATGTAGTGGAGACAGGAGCCATACATAGCTTTAAGATGAGGTATGATAAAGCTCATGGAGCAGGAAGAGTGACCTAGTAGAGACCAGCGAAAAGGCGGGGCCAGGAGTTGTGACTCGACCCCTGCAACCACATCTAGGTGAGTACACACGGCAGTATTTTTTATAAGAACATAAGAACATAAGAAAGGAGGAACACTGCAGCAGGCCTGTTGGCCCATACTAGGCAGGTCCTTCACAATCCGTCCCACTAACAGAATATTTGCTCAACCCAATTTCCAATGCTACCCAAGAAATAAGCTTTGACAATTCAACCCACTCATGCGCGAGTCCCACTCAAATCCAACCCCTCTCACTCATGAATTTATCCAACCTAAATTTGAAACTACCCAAGGTCCTAGCTTCAATAACCCTACTAGGCAGACTGTTCCACTCATCAACTACCCTATTTCCAAACCAATACTTTCCTATATCCTTTCTAAATCTAAACTTATCTAACTTGAATCCATTATTGCGGGTTCTCTCTTGGAGAGATATCCTCAAGACCTTATTTATATCCCCTTTGTTAATACCCATTTTCCACTTGTATACCTCGATCATGTTTCCCCTCATTCTACGTCTTACAAGTGAATGTAATTTAAGGGTCTTCAATCTTTCTTCGTAAGGAAGATTTCTAATGCTATGTATTAATTTAGTCATTCTACGCTGAATGTTTTCTAACGAATTTATGTCCATTCTGTAATATGGAGACCAAAACTGAGCTGCGTAATCTAGGTGACGCCTTACTAATGATGTATAAAGCTGTAATATAACCCCTGGATTTCTGTTGCTAACACTTCTTGATATAAATCCCAGTAATCTATTTGCCTTATTACGTACGCTTAGGCATTGCTGTCTTGGTTTAAGGTTGCTGCTTACCATCACCCCCAAGTCCTTCTCGCAATCTGTATGGCTAAGTTCTACGTTATTTAACTTATAAGTGCTTGGGTTATGGACACTCCCGAGCTTCAGAACCTTGCATTTATCTACATTGAATTGCATCTGCCACTTTTCTGACCACGAATTAAGTTTGTCTAAATCTTCCTGAAGTTCTATGACATCTATGTTTGAATCAATTATCCTACCTATCTTCGTGTCGTCGGCGAATTTGCTCATATCACTAGTAATTCCCTCGTCAAGGTCATTGATATATATTATAAATAACAATGGGCCCAAGACTGATCCCTGTGGAACACCACTTGTTACAAGTCCCCATTCGGATTTAACCCCATTTATGCACACTCTCTGCTTCCTATTGGTGAGCCATGACTCGATCCATGACAGCACTTTTCCCCCAATGCCATGAGCTGCCACTTTCTTTAACAGTCTCTGGTGCGGTACTCTATCAAAAGCCTTACTAAAGTCTAAATAAACAATATCGAATTCTTTATCGTGATCAACAGCCTCAAAAGCTTTAGTGAAGAAGGTTAATAAATTAGATGGGCAGGAACGGCCCCTCGTGAATCCATGCTGAGTATCATTAATCAAATTATGGTTATCTAGATGGCTTCTAATAATATCAGCTATAATTGACTCTAGTAATTTGCCTACAATTGAGGTCAGGCTTATTGGGCGGTAATTTGACGGTAGTGACTTGTCCCCTGCTTTAAAAATAGGAATTACATTAGCCATCTTCCACATATCAGACACTACACCTGTTTGAAGAGATAAATTAAAAATGTTAGATATTGGTTCACAGAGTTCCATTTTGCATTCCTTAAGAACCCTTGCAAAAAGCTCATCAGGACCCGGCGATTTATTTTGTTTCAGTCGGTCTAGTTGTTTCCTAACCATTTCGCTAGTGACTGTGATATTACATAATTTATCTTCTTCCTGGCCTCTGTAAAAATTAATTACTGGGATATTATTAATGTCTTCCTGTGTGAAAACCGAGAGAAAATAATTATTAAAAATAGAGCACATATCATTCTCCTCTTCAGTAAGATGCCCAAAGTTATTTTTAAGGGGACCTATCTTATCCCTAACTTTTGTTCTATAAACCTGGAAAAAACTTTTTGGGTTAGTTTTTGAATCCCTAGCAACTTTAATTTCATAGTCCCGTTTAGCTTTTCTTATTCCCTTTTTAACGTCCCTCATAATGTCAGTATACTGATTTATAAGATGACCCTCACCTCTTTTTATGCGCCTATAAATTCCTTTCTTCTGCCCTAAAAGATACTTAAGCCTATTATTCATCCATTTTGGGTCATTTCTACTAGATCTAATTTCTTTATACGGGATAAATGTTCTTTGGGCAGCCTGTATAGTGTTAAGAAAACTGTCATATTGATACCTCTCTTCGTCACCCCAGTCCACAGTTGATAAGTGTTCTCTAAGTCCAATATAATCTGCTAAGCGAAAATCTGGGACCGTTACTGAATTATCCCTACTATCATACATCCATTCAATGCTAAAGGTAATTGACTTGTGGTCGCTTGAGCCGAGTTCCTCTGTAATTTCTAAATTATTAACAAGGGTTTCCTTGCTTGCCAGAACCAAGTCAAGTAGGTTATTTCCCTTGTAGGTTCTGTTACAAACTGCTTCAAAAACAATCCTGAACTACTTCTAAAAAGTCGTTAGATTCTAAATTCCCTGTCAAGAAATTCCAATCAATCTGACTAAAGTTAAAGTCCCTAGAATTACTACGTTATCGTGCCTTGTGGCCTTAACAATTTCCTCCCAAAGTAGTCTCCCTTGTTCCCTATCCAAGTTTGGAGGACGGTAAATCACGCCTAAAATCAATTTTTCACATCCCTCTGAAAATTCTATCCAGACAGACTCTGTATGTGTTAATTCAGACTTTATACCCGTTTTTATACAACAATTTAAATGATCACGGACATAGAGTGCCACCCCACCCCCTTCCCGATACTTCTGTCTACTTGGAACAATTTAAAACCCTGAATGTGACATTCGGCAGGCAAGTCCCGATTTTCATATTAAACCATGTCTCAGTTATTGCAAAAACATCAATATTACCCGTACTTGCAACTAATCTCAACTCGTCCATCTTATTCCTAGCACTACGACTATTGGTGTAATAAATATTTAAAGACCCTCCTTTCTCTTTACCCTTCCTGCTCATTTCTGTTTTCCACTATACCTATTACTGTCCTTGTCATCTAGTGTCACTAGCTTTCCACTGTCCACCTTTTTCTGCCTATTACTAGTTCTCCTAGAACTTATAATATTACTACACTGGGACTTCACTGTTTTCCCCCCAAAACCCATACCACTAACTATTTCTAGTTTAAAGCCCTAACAGCTCCCTCCACTGCAATTGCCATTGCCCCACCCCAGACCTGGATAAGTGAACCCCATCCCTGGCATACATGTCATTTCTGCCATAGAAGAGGTCCCAGTTGTCAATGAATGTTACTGAATTTTCCTTACAGTATTTGTCCAGCCAGCAATTGACACCAATTGCCCTGGACAGCCATTCATTCAACTCCTCTCCTTGGCAAAATACCACATATGACAGGGTTCCCACCCTTCTTCCTAATTATGTCTATTGCTGACCTAAACCTGCTAGTCAGGTCCTCACTCCTACGTCTGCCATAATTTTGCATTCTAGTTCTGGTTCTATGAAATTGTCAGCGATCATTGTGCACTATATAGTCACTGAACATACCTACAAGCGTATTGCAAGGTTTCTAGAGACTGAAAAAGGTGATAAGGTCAGAAAATTTACAATTTGAATTTGAATGTGTGAGTTGTTTACTGGAAGTATGTGAGGGACAGCAAGACTCCGGGTCAGCGTTGCTGGCGGCAGTGTTGACAAATCAGATATTAACAACAGGTCAGTGTTGTGACCTTAATGAGAAAAGCGTGCAACTAGTAAGTGATGGCTGTAGTGTAGTGATACAGTCAATAAGGAGCGATTTGGATAAGAAAGAAAGATCAAACAAAAAGTCAATTCTCCGGCAGTTGGTGTTACCTAAGAGAGCTGTGAATACAGCTTATATTGTATGGTTGGTTATGACAACAGTAATAAAGAAAAACGTATTGATGGGATTTTGGATCAGTGACAAAAAAGTGTTATAGACATCGTATATTATCAGAAAACAACACTACGACTGTCAACTACGCCTGCAACCTTGAATTCTCTCCTATATGTGGATATGGAGCCTTTGTTTTTTGTACGTTGCCCAGCTGGTTGTATAGGATCTCTCTCTCTCTCCCTACCTCTGAGTGCTTGGAGATAAGATAGTGTTAGCTCTGACAGATTATTTAGTAAGGTATTAAGATGAATAAATAATTATAATTAATTTTCAATTTTACAGGCCGTGAGGAGTGTATCTATGTGTCTTAAAGGATCTCATGTGCACTAGTGACAATATAAGACAATATAATAATAACTGTCATTATATATAATTAGGAATAGAGCGAAAGAGAACACTTAGAAAGTGGAGCAGCCTTCTTGCATAATACAGGGTAGAGCAGAGAAAACGCATCTTTTCAATCTTCTAGCACTCGGCAGCGGATGAGGGTAATGACCTTGGGCGACCGTTGATGGACAGCTCAGACAATGCAGCTTCAGGAGTCATGGAGCGTTGGAGGAGTCACTACAGAATCATGGTTTCTAAAAAATTGCTCGACGGCAAACTCACGATAATCTGCGCTCCAACGCTCCATGGCTACTGAAGCTGCGTTGTTGTTGTGTGTATGTTCGCCGGTACATCCGGCCCGGGTCTTCTCAAATGGTGACCCGGCATTGGCCCCCTGGGTAGAGGGTGTCATCTTCTTCTTTCTTTCTTGCTGTGGCTCCCCATGATGGGGAGTGTCTTCTGACGTCGCATCTTCATCAGCAGATCTTGGTACTTCAGGCTGTGGTTCTACCTACATAGGAAGAAGGATGGGGGATAAGAAGAAGTGAGAGAAGAATAGCTGTAGTGG